>APFE030595902.1:42082-100680 GCA_000404065.3 Pinus taeda
TATGCTATAGGTGTCAACAAAAGAGTCATTAACACAAAAAAAGTCATACAAGCTAACTCAACATGTTAATTTTATTTAACCTAATTTTTTTATAAATCTAACATAGTAAAATATATAATATTTTTAAAATCCTAAAGTAATCATAACCTAAAGCTACCTAAAGAAATAAAACCTAAACAATTTCAATTGGAAGACATGAAGCGCTTTATGTATCTCTGATGGAGGTAGTTGGACCGTTAATAATATTTTGGAAAATTCTAGATAATATTTCTTTGGAAAATTATCATTTTCCTTCTAGGTGAATGTACAACACACATTTTAAACTCTGCTTTTAAATTGTAATTTATATATATATATTTAAAATGTTGTTCGACATTCCAAAATAATTATATATATATATATATATATATATTTATATATATATTATATATTATATATATATATATATATATATATATATATTATAAATATATATATTTTAATTGTCAAAGTATTTTAACATTTTTGAAATATAGAGGAGAGAGAGTGGGAGAGAAGGGTAAGAGAAAGAGGGGGACATAAATATGGAGAGAGGAAGAGAGTCTAAGAGAAAGAGAGGGAGCTCGAGAGATGGAGTTGGAGGAAAAGATAGGGAAGAAAAAAGTTCAAGACGTATAGAGAGAGAGAGGGGGTGACAAGGGAGATATGGAGAGAGAGTGTGTATGTTTGGGGTGAGATAGAAGGAAAAAGAAGAAGAGATGGAGAGAAAGGGGAGAGAGAATGAGATAGGGAGGGAGATAATCAACAAAGTTGCAGGAGGAAGCTCGAGAGAGAGAGATAAAGAGAGTGAGTGAGTGAGTGACGAGGGGAAGAGACAGAGGGAGGTGGGAGATAAAGGAATAGAGAGAGGACTTGAGAGGTAGGGAGAGAGAGAGATGGAATTGGAAGGGGGGAGAGGGAGGTAAGAATAAAGAAATATAGAGAGAGAAAGGTGGAAAGAGATAGAGGGAGTGACAAGGGAGATGAAGAGAAATGGAGAGAGGAGATTAGGAGGGAAGAGAGCTAGAAGGGGAGAGAGGGAGAGAAGGGAATAGAGAGGGAGAGGGAGAAGGGGAGGGAGAGGGAGAGGGAGGTATATATAGATAGATATATGGAGAAATAATGTGTATGTTTTCTATTATATGGAGATATGAAAGAGAGACAAAGGGAGATAGAGATATTGATGGAAGGGGGGAGAGAAGAAGAGAGAGATAGAGGGAGGGAGGGAGATATAGATAGATGTGAAGAGAGAGAGAGAGAGTATGTGTTTGGGCGGGTGAGATAGAGAGATAAAGGAGAGATGGAGAGAGATATCGATATAGATGGAGTGGGGAGAGAAAAGGAAGAAAATTTCTTGCACTAGATTTATTGATTTCAGTGTAGATGTTGATTTCTAATCCTATTTGATTGCTTGCAGCATTAGATGCATTGATTTCAATGTAGACATTGATTTCTAATCCTATTTGATTGTTTTCATTAGATGCATTGATTTTAGTGTAGACTTTGATTTCTCATCCTATTTGATTGCTTGCATTAGATGCATTGATTTCAGTGAAGATGTTGATTTTTTGTTGATATAACTAGATATATGGTGTACATTAATTTCAAGGTAATTAGTTTAACATTGTGCATTGATTTCGAAGTAAGCACAAAAAAATGATTTCCAACATGCATTATGACTAAGCTTTTGAAGGTAACCTCAAACAAAATAAAATTGAATAAAACTTGTATTTGTAACTTTTACATCTCCACATATTTTAAAATTGAATATAGATTATTTCAATCGTATTTGAGTTTTTCAAAATTGAATAAGATTTATTTTGATCATAAATAATTGATTGACATACTTGGATAACTAGTAAATTTAAGAAAGTTGATAACATTATATAAAATTATAGAAATGTTGTTATATATTTTTTTTGACACATATATTAAATTTCAATACAGTTCACTTATATCGTGTTATGACTAAGCTCTTGTAGATAATTTCAAAAGAAATAATGTTGAATAAAACCTATTTGTTGTTTACATGACATCTTTTAAAATTGAATAAAACTTATTTCAATCCTATTTATGTTTTTTAATTGGACCTTGAGATAAGAAATTGATTGAAATACTTTAAAAAGTTGTCCATGCAATGGTATATCGGTGGGTCACAAAAATGTTGATATATATATATATATATATATATATATATATATATATATATATATATATATATATATATGGATGAATTTATAATTCAAATAATTTATTTTTAAAATTGAATTTTAATAACATACATGTTGATTGCCCCCGGATGCGGGTGCTGGCACGTCACCGGAGGTTGAGCCATATGCCCAGCATGTGCCGCCCCGTGCTAGTGAGAACGGTTAAAGGATATGAGTCGTCGAAGTTTATTAACCCGATGCCCAAGTCCTGAGCATTCAATGCAGAGCAGACGGATTAGATGGCGGGACAGGTTGCAGTTATGGCGAGTCTGCAACGAAGGAATGAAGCAGAATATCAAGGTGCAGAGAGGCAGGAGCGATCGCATTGGTATGGTGAGGTTGAGGAGACGCAGTCGCGGCAGATCTCTGGGTGGATGGTCATCCTACCACCCTGCCAAGCAATATTGGCTTCCCGTCGCAGCAATTCAGGCATATGCCTTAGCTGGACGCTGCACACCACGAGCACACAAGGCAATTTGGCTTCGAGGGGCAAAATTCCTCCCTCAAGCAAAGGTGGCTCAGAGATTGTCAAGCCTGCGAGGGAATTGTGGAGAGGCCCGCCCTGTGCATGGTCTTACAGTTCACCTCAGGTTCACGAGGAAGGCAGAGGGGTTTCTATGGCAAGGTTGCGAGAGTGGCAATCAAGCAGAAGGGGACCTAGGCGAGGTTCCTCCTCTCGCACTCCGGCAGCAGATGAGCACCATCACTGCTGCTGCTGCTACTGCTACAGGTGGGCGAGGACAACACCAATTCAAGTTGGGCAATTCGTGGAGGTGGGATGCTCAGGTGAAGGGGGGCCAACTCTTCCTACATTTGGCTTGGCTGTGTTCACCCTGGGCAGCTCAAAAGATAACGTAGGCATCAATGCCCGCATATCAGTTCTCTTTACAACAATACCAGAAGGGAATGATGGCGGGAACTCGCCAGGATCGGCAGAACCACCTCCAGAGGGCACGGGGATGAAGAACCTTGTTCTGCCGCCGCCAATTGAAGCGGGCACCTCAGGGAAGGAGCCTCTGCATGCCCCCTCGTATCCCCAGGTGCCGGAACCTCAGGGCAAGGCAAAGGATCCATGGACTGCCATGTGGGAGGGAATCCCCGAGGGTCAGGGATGGTGCACTATCGTGGAAGAAAAAGAACCAGGCGACGACTGATATTCCGACGAGCGCTCAGGCACATGCCCTTCTCTCTCAGCTCAGGTTCAGGATAGAGGTCTCTGCTGGTATTTGGATTCTGGTCATCTCTGTGTTTGTTCACTTGCTATCTTTTACTTTGTCTTGTTTATGCTGGTCTAGTTTACTCTCAATTTTTACTATGGTCACATATATGTCGGTCCACTGTAAAACCTCTGTTGGTCCACAGTCAGTTTTTGATGGACGCCCCTGCGTGGGAAATCATGGTCATGTTTAGCTCAATGCGGCTCTATGTCCGGCTGCTTGTCAAGTCTTTTTGATTTCCAGTCTCAGAATGTTTCAGGAGGAATTTTGGAAGTTCTGTAGGTGCTGCCCCTGCGAGGGAGATTTTTGGTTCCAAGCTAAGATTCCCAAGGTGCCACTGTTGGCCCTGGATGGACTGTTTCACTGATTGTAAAATTTGCCTGTACATATAATATAATAGACTAGCTAGTTTTTACCGAGAAAAAAAAAAACATACATGTTGATTGCACTAAAAGACACTTTCTACAAACCAATATGAAACATGATTGGAATTCTTTGCATGTTCAATATTAAATTGATACATGATATGTTTTAGTTCATTTTGCGTATTAAAGTGAATTGCATTATAACTTAAGATTGTACTTATTTTCTTAGTCTATGCAACTAGAAATCAAAACTGAACATATATTTTACTAATAAAATTTATAGTATATAGATTTTTTTTTTTAAAATTAGCCAAATAATTTTAACAGTTCCATAAACTTCAAAAACTAATGAGCATTGATAAACAAGATTAATACAAATCCATAAACTGAAATAGTGAATACATGTACATCAATCAACTATCCATATAAAATATATATACAAATTACAAATACCACATGAACATCCATAAACTAAAATAATAAGAATCCATAAACTAAAATAATGTCCATGATGTACATCCATAAACTATCCATGTATGAAAATATACAAAGTTTGTATCACATGTGAATGTGCCCTATGAAACTCTGACACTTTGAGTACCACCGAAACTCCTATTTGAGTTCCATTGTACAAAGTAAGTGTCCATAAGCTGGTAATGCAATATAACATATTCAAATTCAAACCAATTAGATCATTACTTGTACAGAATAAACAATATGTAAATAAATGATTTTGAACAACAATTTTAGTTACATATACATGAATCTACTAACCTTATTCGAGTCCAAATGCAAGTCAAATAGGATGGGGGTCTCCGCATAACAACGACATTAACGACACTCTATATACAGATCTGTGTACACAATGGTAAGGAAAATTTATAACTAGTCTACAAATTAAGTAGCATATATGTGTAACTTAAAAAAAGAAAATGTTGAAATCTTAGGAATAAAAACGTTTGCCTCAGCTTTTGGTCCATGTGATTATATATAGTGACTCTCCTCCACATTAGTGAACATATGAGGTGGAGGTGGAGGTGGAGGAGAATCCATGGAAACATGCTTTGGTCAAGGATGACCTGATTTATTAACTACCCCCTCGGATGACCTCATAAGATCATCCATGTAGTTAGGTTCTGTCTAAATGTTATCATGAAACTATTAATATAAATGCAATCTAATACGAGCTAGAAATTAATATAAATAATTATGCATAATTTGACAATAAGAGTAAAAAATTTCGTGTATATATGTACTTAGTCTGTCTCATGTAGCCTGTGCACTATCCAAGTCTCATGAATGGCATCAAGATACATACATGTATATGTTAAAAGTTGGGCAAAGGATAAACTCGCAAGAAATGAATCATCATATAAGGGCATTGGCAGGTCACAAGGAAATGGTGGTGGTCTCCTAATCTCTCCATCCAATGCAACATTCGCACTAACCAATGATGCCCACATGTTGTATATAATAGTCTCCCTATTCTCACCATCGAGTTGTGATAACTCCTCTAGCTCTGTCAGTAATACCAATATTTGACATAGTAGTGGCAAGAATCTTGGAGGTGGTGGTACATGCTCATAGTCCCTACGAGCCCCATCGCACTCATAGGTATGTCCCAAGATGGGTCCATAATAACGAGATCCAGTATCATTGTAATCGAGCCTCATATGTAACACAAACTCTGCATATAAATGCTTGGAAAAATAAATGGCGACCTGGTCATGGTGGGGGAACTGGCCCCAGCCTTCAATGAATCTATCATACACAAAATGGGTTGCATCAACATTCCTAAAATATTTTAGTTCAATGATACCTCTAGGTCTAGCAGGGTGATCCAAAGGGATGTCGAACAAATCCCCACAAACATCAATGTCCTTGGTGGGCTCTCTCACCACCTCCCAAGTATTTGGGCCTCTAACCTCATGCCTCCTTATCCTCTGTATGGACTGTAGGAGGTGGCTATGTGGGCCCGACTTCCCATATGTCTCGATCAACCTATTGATGTTATTCAATATCAAAGACAAACTAAGACGAGCCGATGAATTGGTAGGGATGTTACGTATCTTTTTTGTGATCCATGTATGACGGTTCGTAACATCCTCTAATGTGATATGAGATGTAGCATCATCCCATGGATGGATCAACATTGCACTTTGATCCTTATCTACGGCTTGTTGATGGCCCGCAAATCATAAAAATAATTTAAAACATATAATTGACAAACTAGAAGCGTAATAACATATACATTAAATTCAAACACATGAGTTGAAGACAATTTAAAAATTAAAGATAATTTCAATACATAAACACATGAAATTTAAAGAGGATTTAAAAATGCAAGAGGTGTACTAGAAATAGGCGAAGAAGGTTCAATAGAGGTCACATGATCATTAACAGAGACAAAAGCACTGCCTTTGACACTTTGATTGGCATCGGAGGCAAGATCTATGAGTGGAACATGAACTCTTGGTGGGCCACGTGATCTATCACTAGCCCGACCACGTATAACCCCTTCGTACTGTGATGGCCTACAGTTGGGGCATGTATATGGGATGCCTCAACATATTACATATAAAATAATCCAAGAAAAAAATGTTGACTAAACTATTACATATAATACATATAAACTAATCTAAGAAAAAAAGGTTGACATAGAAAGAATGTTGAAAAAAAACCATTTCTAAACTCAAGCAGAAGAATCTAGCCAGAAGTCCTAAACTTTAGAGTCCATTTTTTTATAATTTATCAACCAAAGTATTGATTTCTATCTAAACATAATTGAAAGAAGTGATCAAGTCTACCTACACACTTTTTCTTTTTTCTAAATAATCCATTTTATTCATAGCACATAAATATGTAAATATATACATAAAATTTTGAAATAAACATATTTGTAAAACTAATAAAATTTCATGCCAACCAAATACTCCAATAGACTTTAATTTCTTAATGTTTGACTTTGATACATGATATGTACTAGGTGCAAGCACATGAAGACAATGTCTCTTGTACAACACACTACATAATGAAACAATATGGTACATATTAGAAAAGAGTCTAAATGTTTGTATTCACTATACCAAATGCACTTTTCATGATGGATTTAATGTATCTATCAATGATGCATTGTTGAAACATGAAATTATATATATATGTGTGTGTGTGTGTTTTAAATAATTGTGCTATGTTAAATGTTACAGTTATATTATATTATAATTATGCACTATATACTATATATATATATATATATTAAATATGAAATAACAAGTTTTGCTATGTTAAATAGTTATAGAACTATGTTATGTTATGTTAAATAGTTATAGAATTATGTTATGTTATAAACAATATAACTATAATATATCTAACAATGTGATATGTTCAGAGTTATATTTAAATAATTATATAATTACATAGTTATGAAATAGTTATAGTTATGTTACATACTATGTTATATATATGTGTGTTTGTTATGATATATAACTTTATGTTATACAAGTTAAATAATTATAGAGTTATATGTTAAATAAATTTATGTTATGAACTAAATAGTTATAGAACTATGTTATGTTATAAACAATATATACATAACTATAATATATAGCTATGTGATGTTATAACTAGGTGTAGAGCTAGGGCTGAGCACCGAGAGCTGGGAATATCACAACTCCAAAGTTAAATCCACAATTTGAAACTTCCGATGAGAGGGGCTTTGATATTTGGCTAGCGCATGGTCAAGAAGAACTTAAAGAAACAAGGGCGTTAAGCACTTAACAAAGGAAAAATAGCCTCTGGTAGGATAAAAAAATCTCTAGCACCTCAAGACTAAGCGGCAGGTTACGACCCTCGTTCCTATGGTGAGAAATGCGGGAAGAGCTAAGCGAAAGGAGCTCCTCATATCGAAGGTCGGCAATCAGAAGATTAGAATACTGCACAACTGTGAAGATTGCGATATGGAATCACTCTTATAAGGAATTACAGGGCTTTAAAGAGCGTATGCATTGGCAACTATGAAGTTGAATGTAGGAGTAGAGGAGTTGGTCTGAGGAGTAATGGTGATTGTCAAAGGTCATTGGGTCAAGGCAGCAAGGACCACGATCTTCAGAAAAGAGTGTTGGGCCTGCCTTGAGATGAGACAAGCCATCACTATGCTATGATGCATTTCTTCAATGAGTTAAATGAAAGTATGGGACTCATGAAGTAGTGTGTAGGTCATCTGAGCACTAATTTCTCAGCATGGAGCTTCATGTAGTTAGGTGATCAAGGACTACAAGGCTAATCTCTATTTCTGCACTATGACAAGAAACAGACAGGAGACACAATAGCGGCAAGGAAGGCCATGCCTGATTACAGTTGAGAAGTCATGCAAAATGACAAAAAAGCTGTGTGAAACCATGAATAAGCATGGAGAGCCTCAATGACAGGAGAGTTTCACACAGAGAGGATCATGCCTGGTTGGTTTGTGCAGGTGGACTGAGAATTCATTCTCATTATGGAGAAACTGTCAATTTCCCTTTCTCATGGTTAATGCAGGGGCAGAGACCAAGGCAGATGCAACAATAGAATGGAAGAGCTTTGCTGAGGTACACTGGTGCAGTGTGAATGCAGGACAAAGTTGCAACATCGATCAAGGGGCAGCAGAGGAACAAAACCTAGGAGCTTATATGCGAAATGGGGCGAAAGCAACATAGTTGCAAGTGAGCTAAGTGGAAAATCTCTAAGTGAGTGCACTGCTGTGGAAGGTTGAGAGAGAGCTAGTTCTGAAAAGAAAGGCTAAGAGTGCCTATGCAAAGGTAAGAGACCCTGAGAGATGCGTTGTTGTGCGTAAGGCCGAAATTTTCTTATACGCGGTTATGAGTAAGGTCGTAGTCTCCTATGTTGTGTGAGAAAGGTCGAAGTCACCTTTACTATGTAAGAAAGGTCGAATGTGCCTGTGTTGCGAGAAAGGCTGAAGGTGCTTATGAAGAGAAAGAAGGCTGAGAGTTGAGACTGTGCTGTGGAGAGAAAGAGGCCAAGCACTGAGTGCATGTTGATGAAGAGAAGAAAACCAAGAGTTGCATGGATGGTGATGAGTGACTGTTGATTGAGCTGATCAGTGGGTTGTTGTAGAGTGAGTAGAGAAAAAATATGAGATTGGGTAGTGGCTACCAAGTACAAAGAACATACAGTTCCTACTTGAGTGTGGGCTGGTGCCTGCATACAAGAAGTTGGTGCTTCCATATCTAGTGGGTGCTTGAGAAGGCTTGGGGGTTGTTGCCTCCTGCAAGTTGGCTTACAAAAATCCAAGGAGCTACAAGTTTGTGCTTGCAAAAACTCTGTGAGGTTGGTGCCTCACATGGTGCTTCTGGTAAGCTGGACAAGTGTCTACAAAAAGAGGGAGTTGGTGTTTCTTGCTAGTCGGTGCTAGAAAACAATCAAAGGGAGTTGGTGCTTCCTGTGAGTGGGTGCTCACAAAACGAATTGATGTAAAAGAGTAGGTGCTCTTATTTACATCAATAAAAACAGCAAGCTTTGGTGGTTTTTTCCTGAAAGGGTTTCAACGTAAAACCTTGTGTCTCATGTATATGATGATCATGGTGTATATTCTTTTATGTTGTTTCATGTTGCTACCATATTACATATTGCTGCTGATTATATGGATGGGTGCCAAGCTTTAATAAGAAAAGTAAATAGGTTTAAAAAGTTAAAATTAGGCTTAATACCAATTCAACCCCCCTCTCAGTATCATCATTGTTTCCAACAATTGGTATGAGAGCCAATCTCCTTAAGGAATAACCTAATCGCTAGAAGGTAGATCAAAGGGAAAAAATGGATAATCGACCTTGGCTAATAGCAAAAGGATTTCAATTTTTATACGGATCAGGCCATGATCTCTGGTATGAAATGTGGAAGGTTAGAATGGTAACATATTTAATGGCCTTGGATGCTGATATGTGGCTCTCCATATTGAATGGAGAAAAGAGTGAGAAGAATGAAGAAGCCTAAAAGATTATCATGAAGGGGCTATCTAAGTCAGATGTTGATAAAGTGAGGCATTGTGAGTCAGGAAAGGAAGTGTTGGACAAACTGCAATGTCTGTATGGTGGAGATAACCATGTGGCTCAAGAAGAGGTTGAGGAGCTCTGCTACACTAGAAATGAAGAAAAACATGGATAATTTGTTGCTCATCACACTCCTGTTGATGAGGAAGAAGTCTCAGAAGAGAGACTATCATTCTCAGAAGCTAGCACCTCTAGTAGTGAAGAAAATGATTTAGTTGAAAGGTTCTTTTTCGAAAATAGGTTGATATCAACTCTAAAGGAGATCAAGGACCTATTATCCCTGTTGGCATGTGGCCCAAAATGGACCCAAATCTGCTCTCTAAGTCTTCAAAGGCTAGTAAAAATCATGCCAAAGATCAAAACAACCGCATGAGAAGAGCCCTTAGAAGGATGGAAAAACACTATCAGGAGGCAAAAACCCAAGCAAATAGTGAAAAAATAGAGCTATCAGTGGTGGCAACAGTCAATGAATAGGAGCCATTGGATCTGGCCGACCAACGGTCCAAATCCGATCGGAAAATCATAATCGACTAAGGCAGTTGGAGGATATCGGAGGCGGATGCATGATAGGACTGGGCTAATGGAATATTGCGATCTCCGATATCGGCAGATCACAATCGGCGGGGGAATAGGCCATGTTATATGGAAAGACCTCGAGCTTGGGCAATATGCGATTGCGACAATTCACATCGCAATATCGCTTCAGAACATTGCAAAGGAGCAAGGATGTTATACATTTATGCAATCAGATGAACCAGACCCGATGGCTATATAAACCTCATTGCATAGATTTTGAGATCCACAGAAAGGGCATTTTCCTTTGTATTTGCGTACTTTGTTTATTAAATGAAATACAAAGGGATGAAGCACCAATGAGATAAGCCGGACCCGAAAGGGTTCCTTAAGGCTAATGTATATTATTTCAAGTCTGCATAAAGCCATTTTTGTGATATTTTCAATGTTTTTAATGTATTTTCTAAATCCAAAGCGAAGCCACGAAAGGGGCATTGCAACTTGCGATAAGCAATCACAGGTGGACCCGATAACCATTCCATTGTAGGTACAGGTGGCCAACATATCCTTAGAAGCGTTTAGCAATGATTGCTGAAGTCGTAAGAAGGATTCGGCCGGGAGATAGTGGCCGACGGATAGAGGCTGGAGGGATAAAAAGCCACAGCATGACGCAACCAAAACCAACAGAAGTGATCATGGAGCATCACTGGCACGAGCAAGCTCCCTAACAGTGCAACACATTTACCAGAATTTGGTTACTACTGTTAGAAAAAGAAACCTCCGAGCTCATGCGTGCCTAGTCATGTCATCAAACAGTTAAAAAGACAGAGGGGATAGATTAAGACCTCCCGAGCCTCAGAAGGCTCCAGAGCATTATAAAAGGCCTATAAATATTTGAAAGTTTAGAGTAACAAGCATTCAACTTTTGTAGACTGTAGATACTCTGCTACTCTAGCTTCTCATCTTCATTCCAACAATATAAGCTTCTTTTGTTGTTACATGTTCAATTCCTATTTTCTCTTATGTTCTAAGCTTGCACTTGAATAGGTTATTCATGTTTTCTTTTGTGTCTAATGCCAGATAACTGTCATCTTATCCTTGCGTTGATAAATTAGATTTGCAAAGCTTCATTTACTTCCTGTAGCTTCCATTCATATGTGTGTATGTATGAATCTGTTGGTACATTCAATATTCTTCATCTATTCATTGAATCTATAAACTATTGAACATTAGTGGTCTAAAGCCTTGTAAAGATGAGGGTGTTCATGCATGTCTTGAGTGAAAACAATGTTGAAACAGTCATCTGACTTGATCCAAACCATCATCCATTCCAATAGTTCAGAGAAAAATATTGAAGATTTATATGTTACCATGCATCTCCGAGTTACAACCTAGGAAAGCTTCTTGGAGTGATAACATAATTGGCGTCGTTTCTAGGGAGAGGAAATTGAAGCTCAGCTTCCCTGGGAGATGACATAGATCCAGCTTTGATGATAGACAAAGTTTGGGCACTTTTTTGGTTGTAATCATCTATCTGGAGACTCTACTGGAGGGCGAACCTCTTGGTGACTCCACTTCATAGTTTTGGCTCAGTTTGTGAGGCATACTCGGAGAAATCCTCAGAAGTCACAAGCTGACCCAGTACCTAGCACTGAAAAAATCATCAAAGAAAGAAATGTATTGGAGAAAGGAGCGTCAGGTTCAGATAAATCTAAACAATATTCCATATCCCTTCAAGAAAATCCTGCAATAGAACAAATACATGTTGAGAGTATAGCATCTAATACTAGCAGTGAAGAAAAATCTCTGAGATTCATAAAGCTCCTTATTCTTTAGGTTATCCTTTTGTTGTAAACCCAAAGGAAACCTCACCTCCTATCCATCATACTCCTTTAATATTATCAGTCACTCCTCAGCCCTCTGTCATTTAGACTTCCAGTACCCTTATAGCCACCGCAGCTATGGCAGGTCCTCAAGCCCCTACCAAAATGGAAAGGATCATAGATGCTAGGTTTGGACCTCTAGTATTGCCCACTCCTTTGAATGCCATGCCTACTAGAGAATATCATAAGTATATGCCTAAGTTCACTGGGACTGAAGGTGTTACAGCTAAAGAACATCTTGAATCATTCTATAGCTATGCTGATAACATGGACATTAGTGAAGATGATGTGTGGATGAGAGTCTTTGTCCAAAGCCTAGATGGAGAGGCTAGAAAATGGTTTAGAGAACTGACCCCAAGGTCTATAGCAGATATTGAGGTTCTAGATGATGTATTCCTAAAGCATTGGAGAGATAAGAAGGATCTACTCTACTACCACACCAAGTTTGGGAACTTAAAGAGGGAAAATGATGAGTTTCTATCTGATTTTAATAAGAGGTTTAACCGCATGTACAACAAGATACCAACTGTAGTAAAACCCACCACGACCTCTGCTAAACTCACCTATGCCAGTGCTTTTGATTCTGACTTCTATCTACTATTGAGGGAAAGGTGATGTGCTACCTTGGCTGATATGCAAGATGCAACCTTGAAAGTAGAATCAAACATCATGGCTGTAGAGAAGCTCAAGGGAAATGTTGATAGAAGGAGAGAGGGGTGAGCCTTCATCATCTTCAGATCCCAAGATAGATAAAATGACCAAGATTATAGAGTCATTAGCCTTTGAAATCTCCAAATTAAAGGTTGAGCAGCACATTGGGAAAGGAAGAGTTCCTAATACCTTTGCTCCTAGGAATCCAAATCCATATAGAAGAGCTAATGAGCAATTGCAGATTTTGCAAAGAAGCAAAGATGCCAATGAAGACCAAAGGGTGAAGATCCCTTACCAAAATGTAGTAATGGAAGAAGAGTAGTTTGAAGAAGATGATGAGATCCATTGTCTGGAAGACAAGGGCAGTGCATCCTTTTTTACTTCAGCTGCCTATGAAAAGATATTATTCAATGACCAGATCAACCAAGAATGGGATGGTGAAGATGTTCTACAAAATGCTGATCAACATAAATATAACCTGAGATCGAAGATGAGTAATGCCAAGGAAACTCTTGTTCAAAGAGTTGATGTCCCTGCAGTACAGCAAGCAAATAAGCAAAAGCGATCGGCAGTTGATCCCATCATCCTCAAAGTTCCAGCTCACGAGGTAAGAGGCCTTGACAAGTCTCCTTCTCCTTTCAATTTTCAATCAGAAATTCAGAAGCTAAGAATACCTATACCTATGATTGAACTAGTGAAGAATGAGTTCTTCAAAAGATCCATCCTCGAGGCCCTTGAGCGTAAAGCCATCCAAGCCTCCACTGACTATGTAAAACTACAAGATGACAAACCAACTGTTATTCTCAGCACAATAATTGAAAATTGTGAAGACAGCTCCCCATCATTCTATGTCTCTCTGACTATTCATGACAAAATCCTTCATAACTGCCTTCTGGGCACAAGAGCTAGCCATAATCTAATGCCCAAGGCTTTCATGGATGAATTGGGTCTTGAGATTACCAAGCCTTATCATGACTTGTTTTCTTTTGACTATAGAAAAGTGAAATGTTTGGGATTAATCAAAGACCTAGCCATCACCTTGTCTTAGCTGCCCATGAAGAGCATGATGATGGACATTGTGGTAGCAGATGTACCCCCCAAGTTTGGTATGTTTCTTTCCAGAGGTTGGATAAAGAGACCAGGTGGAACATTACAAAATGATCTGTCCTATGCTACTGTCCCAGTTTTTGGAGGTGAGAGTAGGAGATTATACAAAGAAGCTAAGTTGTCTTATGTCATCAGTGATGAAAGGAATCCCACTAATCATCCCATTTATGCTATCGACACTGATTTTGGAGCTTGTATTTTGCAGATTGAATAATCCTAGTTGGCCTCCGCGCAACTTAAGAAACAGTTTGCCAGATCACAAAGGAAGAAGGCCCACAAATTTGGGACATGTTCTTTGATGGATCTTGCTCTAAGGAAGCTACAGGGGTAGGTGTAGTCCTTGTGTCCCCCACACAAGAATGCAACCAATTCAAGCTAGAGGACGACATTGGTCAGCATAGCATTTTCCATCTGCCTAGTAATCATATACTCAAAGGATTGGTGCCCCTAGAGAAGCTGTTTGATCATAATGATGTACCTTATAATCCTGCCAAAAATAAAATGAGCCTGTTGTTCATAAACATAATGTAGGGAGTCCAGCCCATCCAAAGTACATAAATTTGTCCACTCACTTGTCTTCTGCCCAAATTTCTGAGTATTGCACCCTAATGAAACAATTTGCAGATATTTTTGCTGGGTAATACAGTGATCTTAGGACCTATGACACTGACACCATTCGGCATAAGATTCCACTGGAGAAGAACACCATCCTTTGGAAGCAGAAATCAATACCTATCAACCCTCTCTTATTGCCTTTGATTGTAAGGATAATCAAAAGGTGTTGGGATTCCAAATTGAAGTTTGCACTATGGGCTGACAGAGTTACCAACAAGAAGTCCATAGGAAATTCTCCATTTAAGCTGGTTTATGGCACTGATGTTGTTTTTCCTATCCAGTTGATTCTCCCTGTGGCCAAATTCTTGCAAGAAGAACAAGAAGAAGAAAATGACATAGCGAGGAGAATGAGTAACTTGGTTGAATTACAGCAAATCAGAGAACAACTGGTTGAGAAGTCAATAATTCATCAGAAGAAGATCAAAGAAACCTTTGACATAAAGGCAAAAATGGACAGTTTTCAGGTTGGTGACTGGGTTCTCAAATGGGATGCCTCTAAGGAAAAGAAAGGCAACCATGGTAAATTTGATGCCTTATGGACATGACCGTTTGTCATTGCTCAAGTTTAGATGAACAATACTTTCATTTTGCACAATTTGGAGGGGAAAGATGTTTTTGGCGGCCCAGTCAATGGGCGGTTCTTGAAACTTTATTTCATTTAAGGCTTTAAAGCCTTGATATTGTAATTATGTTTTTCAGTTTTTATTTTCTATGCAAGATAAACTCCATGCCCAATGGAACACTAGAAGATAGATTTGATTTTGGTTTTATAGGAAAGGCATTGGTCTATAGTTTTTGAAACCTCACAGGGAGGCTTTTATCCCCAGAAGGAGCTAGTGTTATCCCTATTGGCATGTAGCCCAAAATGGACCCAAATCTTCTCTTTAAGTCCTCAAAGGCTAGTAAAAATCATGCCAAAGATCAAAACAACCGCATGAGAAGAGCTCTTAGAAGGACGGAAAAACACTATTGGGAGGGAAAACCCAAGAAAATAGTGAAAAACAGAGCTATCGGCGGTGGCAACAGTCAATGAATAGGAGCTGTCGGATTTGGCCGATCAACGGTCCAGATCCGATTGGCAAATTGAAATCGGCGAAGGCAGTCGGAGGATATTGTAGGTGGACACATGATAGGACCGGGCCGATGCAATATCGCAGTCTCCGATATCAATGGATCGCAATCGGCGGGGGCATAGGCCATGTTATATGGAAAGACCTCGGGCTTGGGCGATATGCGATTGCGACAAGTCGCATCGCTATATCGCATCGGAACATTGCAAAGGAACATGGATATTATACATTTATGCGATTTGATGAATCGGACCCAATGGCTATATAAGCCTCATTGCATAGATTTTGAGATCTGCAGAAAAGTCATTTTCCTTTGTATTTGCGTATTTCGTTTATTAAACGAAATACAAAGGGATGAAGCACCAATGAGATAAGCCAGACCCGAAAGGGTTCCTTAAGGCTAATGTATATGATTTCAAGTTCGCATAAAGCCACTTTTGTGATATTTTCAATGTTTTTAACGTATTTTCTAAATCCAAAGGGAAGCCACGGAAGGGGCATTGTGACTTGCGATAAGTGATCACAGGCGGAGCTGATGAACCATATTTAAGGACTTTTGAAGTCCGGATGAGCAATGTTTTGGTGGAATGTCATAGTATGGCAATGTTTCTCTGTGTAAAATAGAAAAGGGGCCGTTGCAAGGATTTCATAGGCCCGATAACCATTCCATTATAGGTATAGGTGGCGAATATATCCTTAGAAGCGTTTAGTGATGATTGTTGTAGCCGGAAGAAGGATTCGGCTAGGAGACAGCTGCCGGCGGACAAAGGCCGGAGGGATAAAAAGCCATAGCACGACGCAGCCAAAACCAACAGAAGTGATCATGGAGGGTCACTGGCACGAGCGAGCTCCCTGACAGCGCAACACATTTATCAGAATTTGGTTACTGTTGTTAGAAAAAGAAACCTTCGAGCTCATGCATGCCTAGTCATGACATCAAATAGTTAAAAAGATAGAGGGGATATATTAAGACCTCTCGAGCCTCAGAAGGCTCTAGAGCATTGTAAAAGGCCTATAAATATTTGAAAGTCCAGAGTAACAAGAATTCAACTTTTGGAGATTGTGGATACTTTGCTACTCTAGCTTCTCATCTTCATTCCAGCAATATAAGCTTCTTTTGTTGTTACATGTTCAATTCCCATTTTCTCTTCTATTCTAAGCTTGCACTTGAATAGGTTATTCATGCTTTCTTCTATGTCTAATGCCAGATAACTGTCATCTTATCTCTGCGTTGATAAATTAGATTTGCAAAGCTTCATTTACTTCCTGTAGTTGGCCATTCATATGTGTGTATGTATGCATCTGCTGGTACAGTCAGTATTCTTCATCTATCAATTGAATCTATAAACTATTGAACATTAGTGGTCTAAAGCCTTGTAAAGCTGAGGGTGTTCATGCATTTCTTGAGTGAAAACAGTGTTGAAACAATCATCTGACTTGATCCAAACCATCATCCATTCCAATAGTTCAGAGAACAATATTGAAGATTTATATGTTACCAAGCATCTCCAAGTTACAACCTAGGAGAGCTTCCTGGAGTGATAATAGGACCTATTAAAGGAAAATATCAAGTGAGAAGAGAAACCGAAAATATATGAGCTTGAGAATGAGAAGTTGAGAAAAATAATGGTTGAATTAAATGTTAAAAAAGAATAGGCTAGTAGACTGATTGGGATGCTAACCAATCAGTTGAGCGAGAAGGAAGCTTACTATGAGAGACTACAAACTGAGATAGTGTCATTAAGACATGACTTAGGAAAGTCAAATAAAGAATTGTCTCAATATCATAAGCTAAAGGGAGTCCAAGGTTCCAACAACAACAAAGAAATAAAGGTTGTTTTATAGTAGAAGCAACAAGGAAAGAAACGACAACGAAAGAAGGAAAGCAACAATAGAAGGCTAGGAAGCAAAAAGATAGAGTCCAACAAAAGGCTAAGAAGTAACAACCAATAATGCAGCAGAAGGCTAAGAAGCAACAACAGGAAGTGCAATAGAAGAGGGAAAGGCAACTGCAAGAGAGAGTGCATTATAGCAATGCAAGTTGTCACCAAAAGCACATGAAGAGCCAACAAAGGTCCTTTCCTACTCAAGGACAAAGCCTTCAAAGAAAAGGTAACCTCTGTAATCAAAAGAATTTTTATGGGTTTTCTTTTTCTTGCAATAAGTTTGGACATAAAGCCATAGACTGTAGATGGCATCCAAGGAAACAAGATGTGCTGGGTAGAAGCAACCTAAGAATGCACAAAAATTCTAGGAGAATGCATGATGGTCACGAGAGGAATTTTAACAAAAGAGTTGTAAAAAAGAGTAACTCCTATGCCTGGGTCTTAAGCCATATTGAATGCTACAACTGTGGAAAAATGGAGCACAAGAGAGTTGGATGTAGAAATGAGAAGACACATATGCTTCTCAGCATATGCATTTGAATGCAATAGCTTGGGATTTGAAGACAAGGAGAAAGAATAGAGTTGAAAGATATGAATTTGTCTTCAATGCTCTATGTCAAAAGAGAAAGATGGAAAGAGGAGGAAGAAATTAGTGGAATGATCCTCCTACCCATGTAATGGACCCCTATGTAGGGAAGAAAGACTCTAAGTGGAATTGGGTAGAGAAAGAGGACGTGAAAGAGAAGTTTCCTCTAGTCTCACGTAGTCAAGAGAAGACCCAAACATGGGTAAAGAAGAAGCAAGATGGTAATGCTTCTATCAGGACTCGACCATTGAATTTATGGAGGAATAAGGGGGGTGATTTTCTATGGGGGGGTAGTAGATCCTCTGTTTATCTTCAGTAAAGGAAGAGAAGGGCCTAAAGATAGGCCAAATAAGTTAGATGCAGGAAGCCAAGAAGAATGAACAAAAAGTTGCATCTGATTGATGAAGGTATGGTTGTGTTTTCTTACTAATTACAAGAATGAACTGGTTTATTTTGAATGTATCATCATTGAAAAGGAAGAGTGCAGCCAACATGAAGAGCACACAATAATACCTTACATTGTGGGAAGAAGATGGGTTGCAATGGAAGTGTGGAATGACAAGAAGCTCACAATCAAGTCTGGTCCACAGTATCAGTCCTTATGAAGAGGCAAGAAAGGTATTGCAGGAGATTAAGGAGCATTGGCTCAGGGGGAGCTGCTTTGATAAACAGTAATAGGCAACAATGGGCAGCCTCAGAAAGGGAGATTGCTGAGCAAATGAAAGGTTTGCATCCTTGGTGAAATACCCTTATTTCATTTAAGTTGTAAGTTTGATTATGCATAACAATATTGTGTTTATAAAACACAATTGGTGCAAGATTTCCATGTCCCTTAACCCTCAATTGGTATCTCTATGTCAATTGGTTGTGTTGGGCTCATGTTGAGTAACCTTGTGTGCAAATGGACATTTGTTTTTGAGAAAATAAATACTAGAGTTTTCCTGGTACATTGTTCCATTTGTATAATTTCCTTTCAAGAAATTGGTATTAGTTGTGAAGCAGACCCTATTATAAAGATATGATCTCATGGGGAGAAGTAGAGATGTTGAAATAAAGAGCACAGTCTCAGAAGCAACAACAGCAGTGAAGTCCAAGAAGAAATACATCATCAATAATTGGTATTTGCAGCAGGAGCAATATCATGAGCATTTTAATTGGTATTAATCTTTAATTGATACAAAAGATGCATTAGTGGAGAGAGTGCTCAACTAGTAGCCATAAGGTGTCCAAAGCCAGAGGCATTCAAATCAAAGGAAGTATATGTTTAGGGGGAGCATATCACATATCACTAGTTTATGGAGCAACAACAATGACAATCCTGGTAGATATTTTTGCAAAGAAGAATGAACATCTCAACAGCTAGACTCTGGTCTTTATGACTATGTAATTGCATGGGTAGAGAAAGGAAACTTGTAGCCCCTTGCTATCGATGCCAAAGGGGGAGAGAAGTTGTGGAGAAGTTGTGATGGCACATGAAGAAGAAAACATGCCATTGGTGTCTCATGCAATGATATGTGTGGAAGAAACATGAGGTTTGGCCATCACATGAAGAGAAGGATGGAGTGTTTCCATCAATGCCAAAGGGGGAGATTGTTGGACAATTGACATTGTCTCGATGGCCTAGTGAAGGAATCTGCAAGTGTGTTGGCATTGATGTCAACATTCATGTTGGGGAGATGTGTTGGGAAGTTGGAATTGTATAACTGTTTGCAGGAGTAGTGCCTAACTGTTTGTAGGATCATTGCCTAACTGTTGGCAGGAGTGTTGGCCTTGATGTCAACCAGACTAGCTCAGATGCTTGGCACAAGAGATGTTGGAAGTGATGGCCCAAGAGGAATCTCATGATAGTTGCAGGTTTCATGAAGAAAATCATCACAGTAGTAGAATTTTTGGAGAATCCATCAAATGATGATTACAGTGATGGACCAGATGGAAGTCCATGGTAGTTGCAGGCTTCATGTAGAGAATCACCTTGGTGGTTGTGAGTTCAGCTGTCCAGAGAGTCAAGGAGAAGAATAATGACAGAGAGTTTGGAGCCATGTTATAGGTAGAACATGAGCTCAAAACCTACATCAGACCCTCTCCACTGGAAATTTCTCTAGAAGACCTTTCCAACGATATGCAGAAGTCCAAAACTGGACTCCTGGATCAAAAGTTATGGCTTGCCAATGATCAAGGACTTGAAGTCCTAAAGAAAACTGGAATATTGGAGGTCTAGGATATCAAATATCGACACATCGATGTATCGACATATCAGAGATCGGAAGATCGTAGATCAAAATATCAGCACATCAGTGATCAGAAGTCAGCATATTGGTGCATTGACAATCGAAGGCCAGCATATCGACCCATCAACGATCAAAGGTGAACATACCAACACATCGATGATAGGAGGTCAACGTATTGGCGCATTGGAATGTTGGAGGTCAGCATATCGAAGATATCAAATATCAGAGGTGTGATACATCAAAGTAAGCTATATCGGAGGTTGGAGGATATCGAAATCCCGAAGATCAGTGTATTGGAACATCGACATATCAGAGATCACAAAATCAGAACTTCGTCAAGTGAAGAACCTTTAAAAAATTATGATATCAATAATTGTTGATAAGCCTTTAAAAGAACTAAGGAATGCCGAAAGAGAATTAACCAAGGATTTCGGCATAAAACCAAGGCTAATGGGTCCTCCTCTCTCTCCTCTGGTAGGACAAAAGGAAGGATATGATTGACTCTGATGAGGTACAATGGTAGCTGGCGTCAGAATGATGTGGCAGTACGACATGACACCTAACAGGCATATTCAACCATATTGGGTGGTCTAATGGGCCATAACAGGGTGACACATATCACCTCTAAGGAGTCACCACGTGGCAGTGATGACGTCATATCGGAAGGCGACGATCGGAGGATTGAAGATGTCAGAACTCTATAATATATCAAGTGTTGAAAAGCTCCGATATAGAGGGCTTCCGTAATGGGTTGGCACCATGGTCACAAAGACTCAAAGAACCGAAGGCGCAGAGCTGGGGCCAAACATCAAGAGCTATGGGCTATATCAGAAGTGGGAATATCGCAACTACAAAGTTAAATCCCTGTTTTGAAACTTCCGATTAGAGGGGCTCCGATATTTGGCTAGCGCATGGTCAAGAAGAATTTAAAGAACCAAGAGCGTTAAGCACTTAACAAAGGAAAAATAGCCTTGACAAGATAAAAACGTTCTAGCACCTCAAGGCTAAGTGATAGGTCACGACCCTCGATCCTATGGTGAGAAATGTAGGAAGGGCTAAGCGGAAGGAGCTCCTCATATCAAAGGTTAGCAATCAGAAGATTAAAATACTGCACCTTGTGAAGATTGCGATATGGAATCACTCTGATAAGGAAGTACATGGCTTTAAAGAGCGCATGGGTCGGTAGCTATGAAGTTGAATGTGGGAGTAGAGGAGTTGGTCTCAGGAGTAATGGTGACTGTAAAAAATCGCTGGGTCAAGGGAGAAAGGACCATGATCTTTAGGAAAGACTGTTGGGTCCTCCTTGAGAAGAGACAAGCCATCACTGTGCTCCAATGCACGTCTTCAGTGAGTTAAATGGAAGTATGGGACTCATGAAGCAGTGTGCAGGTCATATGAGAATTAATTTCTCAACATGAAACTCCATGCAGTCATGCGATCAAGAACTGCAAGGTTGATCTCTGTTTCTGCACTACGACAAGAAACAAACAGGAGATGCAACAATGGCAAGGAAGGCCATGCTTGAGTACAATTGAGAAGCCATGCTGAAGGACAACCAAGTCGTGTGAAACCATGAATAAGCATGGAGATCCTCAATGACATGAGAGTTTCACACAAAGAGGACCGTGCCTAGATGGTGTGTGAAAGTGGACTGAGAATTCATTCTTAGTATGGAGAAACTGTCAATTTCCCATTGTCGTGGTTAATGCAATGACAAAGATCAAGTCAGATGAAACAATAGAATGGAAAAACCATGTCGAGTTACACTCGTACAGTGTGAACGCAAGACAGAGTGGCAGCATCGATCAGGGGGAAGTAGAGGAACAAAACCCAGGACCTCAAATGAAAAATGAGGGGAAAGAATCATAGTTACAAGTGAGCTAAGTGGAAATTCTCTGAGTGAGTGCACTGTTGTGTAAGGTTGAGAGAGAGCCAGTTCTACAGAGAAACGTTGAGAGTGCCTATGCAAAGGTATGAGACCTCGAGAGTTGCGCTGCTATGTGTAAGGTTGAAAGTTTCCTGTGCACTGTTGTGAGAAATGTCATAGGTGCCTGTGCTATGTGAGCAAGGCCAAAGTCACTTGTGTTGTGTAAGAAAGGCCAAAAGTGCCTATGCTGCGAGAAAGGTTGAAGGCACCTGTGCAGAGAAAGAAGGCCAATAGTTAAGACTGTGCTGTGGAGAGCAAGAAGTCGAGAGATGAGTACATGCTGATGAAGAGCAGAGAACAGAGAGATGCATGGATGATGATGAGTGAGTGTTGAATGAGCAGATCAATAAGGTGTTGTAGAGTGAGCAGAGAACAAAGCTGAGATTAGGCAGAGTGGCTTCCAATTATAGAGAGCATACAGTTCCTATTTGAGTGTGGGTTGGTGCCTGCATACAGGAAGTTGGTGCTTCCATTTCTAGTGAGTGCTTGAGAAGGCTTGGGGGTTGGTGCCTCCTACAAGTTGGCTAGCAAAAATCCAAAGAGCTGCAAGTTGGTGCTTGCAAAAAATACGTGAAGTCAGTGCCTCACATGGCGCTTCTAATAAGATGGACATGTGTCTACAAAAAAAGGGAGTTGGTGCTTCGTGCTAGTTGGTGCTAGCAAACAATCAAAGGGAGTTGGTGCTTCCTGTGAGTGGGTGCTCACAAAATAGATTGATGTAATAGAGTAGGTGCTCTTATTTATATCAATAACAACAAGAAGCTTCAGTGGTTTTTTTTCGAAAGGGTTTCCACTTAAAACCTTGTGTCTCATTTGTATGATGTTCATGGTGTATATGCTTGTATGTTAATTTCATGTTGCTACCATATTACATATTGTTGTTGATTATATGGATGGGTGCCAATCTTGAATGAGAAAAGTAAATAGGCTTAAAGAATTTTTTTTCGAAAGGGTTTCCACTTAAAACCTTGTGTCTCATTTGTATGATGTTCATGGTGTATATGCTTGTATGTTAATTTCATGTTGCTACCATATTACATATTGTTGTTGATTATATGGATGGGTGCCAATCTTGAATGAGAAAAGTAAATAGGCTTAAAGAATTAAAACTAGCCTTAATACTGATTCACCCCCCTTCTTAGTATTATCATTGTTTGCAACAAAGACTACTCCCTGAGCCTTATCATGACGAGCTATAGATGCCCCCCCATGGGATTGGAAACTAGGTGGAGGGGATAACATTCAATTGTCCCAACCACTAGAGATTTCTAATCCTATCTTGCACAACTTAATGTAAGATTGTGCATATCTCCTTTGATGATCATTAAAATTTAGAGGTGTGGAGCAACATTTGCACATTCTGAAAACTTGGTAGAACCTGTTGTAAACTTTTTTCTTCCTTTAGTTTTGAATATTGTCCTTGCAACCTTCTCTCTATGATTTTTTTTTTTATCCTGCAACTTGTCTCAAATCATGGTTAGCCTTTAGCTCCTTTATGTAAGAAAACAAGAAAAATTCATAGAAACTGAAATGATAAAGGAACATATAGAGCACATTAACTTTTCAATGTATTGGTTGGAGGATTATGGTTTGATATGCTTGAATTTAGTCATGTATGGGTTTCTCAAGACAATATTTTCTCTAGTTAGACCCTCTTTCACATTTTCCATCATTTAACATTGTTACATTCTCACTTTGCATTCAAAATTTTTATTTCATAATTTTTCATGTCATAGTTTAATTGTTCTACGTGATCAAATTTTCCTAAAAATATGACATAAATTTATTGAAATCCCAAGTTTGAGTAGTGGATTGATTGCTCTAGGGTTTCTAAGGTCCTGAGTCCATTTATGTATTAAAAAATACATTTTAAACAACAAAAATCATAAAATTATAAAACTGATTTAGTTGAATTCACAATGCCCTAAGGTTTTCAAGGTGCTGAGTTGATTTATGTCTTAAAAAACACTTTTTAAACAACAAAAAATCACAAAATTACAAAAATGATTTAGTTGGGGTGATGAATGGATTTATGTATTAAAAAACTCATTTTAAACAACAAAAAATCATAAAATTACCAAAAATGGTTTAGCTGAATTCTGATTGCCCTAGGGTTTTCAGGGTGTTGAGTCGATTTATGTATTAAAAAACACATTTTAAACAACAAAAAATCACAAGATTAACAAAAATGATTTAGTTGAATTCTGAATGCGCTAGGTTTTTCAGGGTGCTTATTAGATTTATGTATTAAAAAACATATTTTAAACAACAAAAAATCATAAAATTACCAAAAATGATTTAGCTAAATTGTGATTGCCCTAGGGTTTTGAGGGTGCTGAGTTGATTTATGTATTAAAAAACACATTTTAAACAACAAAAAATCACAAAATTACCAAAAACGATTTAGCTGAATTGTGATTGCCCTAGGGTTTTCAGGGGTTGAGTCCATTTATGTATTCAAAAACACATTTTAGACAACAAAAAATCACAAAATTACCAAAAATGATTTAGAATTGTGATTGCCCTAGTGTTTTCAAGGTGCTCAGTGCATTTATGTATTAAAAAACACATTTTAAACAACAAAAAATCACAAAATTTACCAAAAATGATTTCGCTTAATTCTAGTCAGAAACTCCAAAACTTAAAATAATTACACAATATCTTTTTCATCATTCAAATTATTAACCCTCTCTATCTTCTCAATAAACTAAAATACTCGACAAAATTTTAAATTAAAATAAAATAACTATATTACCCAAAAAAGCTGTATGTCCAGATACGGTCATTTCGGTTTCTCGACTCATTTCTAGGAAATTACTTTTGAAATATGCATCTCCGGATGCGGTCATTTCTGTTTGTTGATTTGAGTCGCATCGATAGCTCTAAGAGCGCGTTGAATTCTTGTCCTACAAAAGCTTTTTCCTGCAAATAACGTATGTTTGTAGTTGCGATGATGTGAAGTTTCGAATTCGAACTCAAATTTATTATTCTATCCTTCTCTTACCAGCAGTCAATTGTCGACCAGGAAATTCATTTCAGCGATGAGTACTGGAGGTGGCCATGGTTGTTAGATCCCATGGAATTGTGGTACTTCCAACCTGTTTTTTTGTAAATACTGTTGGAAAACATTGATAAATCCAAACACCAGAATTAAATGCAGAATTTAGCGTCTTCTGGAGAAGTCAGCAGAAGTCTGAAGGGCTGGTTTGATCTAGAATTCAGCAGATGTATTTAATGAAGTTCTAGAAATTGTTGACAATGGGGAAGCTTCCTGAAGAAGTTTGCCCCTTTGTCAACAATTTTTAGAACCGGCATTAAAATCACTGTTGAATATTGGTTCTGGGTAGTTGGAATATTTCTAATTCCTTGTTCAGCCATTAACAGATATATATACAAGCTGAAGAAACTTCTGGATATCAATTCGGGCGATGGCTTCCAAAAAAGTTTGCCCCTTTGTCAACAATTTTTAGAACTAGCATTAAAATCACTGTTAAATATTGATTTTGAGTTAAAATTATTTCTAATTCCTTCTAACAAATACTCTATGACGTAGCTATGAAGTACAGTTGGCTAATACTCAACAACTTTATTATTCAATTTTCATGGAGACTCCATGGTGGGCCAAAAAACTTCCTCCTAATTTTTGGGGGAGAAAGAGTTAATGTAAATGATTGCTGGTTTAGCCGTTAATTTGTGCCATGTTTATTGATATAAAAATCTAAACTCAATTTATGTCAATTTTTTTTGCCCAGATTTTCCGTTACTTTTAAATGTCCCAACCATTCCTCCGCCTCCTTTCTTTAAAATCTAAAAAAAAATCGAACTCTGTCAATTTCCTCTCCTTTACACAAAGAATTTCCGTAATGATCATTATATTTTTATTATAAGTTTTCCATGAATCTTATTCCTCCCTCCCATGCAACCATCTTTTTCATCACCTTATTACTTCCTCATATGCAACAAATTCCTCCATCATCAGCGTCTCACGAATGGGACCTATATTGATGACTAATGATATCTTATTGTGAGGTTCTTGATGACTAATCATATTTTATTGTGAGGTTATAATTATGTTGTAATTTACCACCGGGAAGATTCCACTCTACATTTTTATTGGTTTTTATTAATTTTTTAAATATTTTGGAAATTAGCCATATATTAAAAATAATTGAAGTATTTGGAAATGATTAATAATGATAAATTAAATATATAAATATTGTATTAAAAAAAATCAAAATACATTTAAATTTTGTTTTATTGGAAAATGAGTGGTGATGATAAATTAAAATATACAAAATATTTATTAAAGAATATTAAATTATGAAAATAAACTGAAACTTTGTCTCAATCAAATATGATTGATAATATTCAACTCAAATACACTTACGCTTTCTCAATAAACAATTGACTTGTGTTATAACGTGCTTCTTACATGGTACCCGTCATCCTTTATCACCCCTTAACAATCTTTTATGGGACTCCATTAAATATGACTCCCATGGTCTAATCTATATTGAAAATGATATGTACCTTCCGAGCTCCAAGTAAGTTAGATATGATATGTTACAAATGCAACTATTGCACACAAATCTTGCTATTATCTATGTTATTAATTATTTCTTATTTTACTTCCAATCCTATTTTTTCTTTTAAATTTTCTTAATTCAATTTGATTTTCTAGAATGAGATCTTCATTTATCAATATCCTAACCTTTTTAGATTCAAAATTTTACTAATTATGTCATAGCTATGGTTAGTAGAGCTTATCTTAACATATACTAACCCACTACTATCCTATCTTTATGTTTAATCATGTTACCCAATTGTTTGAATAAAATTGCATACCAATAAGATCAAAATGAACGTGGAAATAAAATATAGAATCAAACAATACAAAGGAGACACCAATATGTGTGTTTCACCTAATTTGGGATATGTCCACGAAGAAATAGCCAATCATTCCTTTTATTATGTCCAGCAAAATTAAGAGGTTACAACTTGCAACATGTTGTCGCTCCAAGAGACAGCCTTAGATTGCTTACAAGACTAGTGCCCGAGCATATCTAGAATGATGTGTCTCAAATGATTCTCGGGCAAGAGGAGACATCACATATGCTCTCTCTCTCTCTCTCTCTCTCTATATATATATATATATATAGATATATAAGAGGAATGGGTTGGTTCATTCATCCAAAGATATAAGTCATGTATTTCTGGTACTTCTTCACATACACAGTTCCCAGAAATATAGCAGAAAATAGTGGTGGTCGAGGAATTCAAGGCCTTACAGTTTAATAAGCTTTATGGAGTAAATGAGAGAAGATAAGGAGAAAGGATAACTCATCACATAGAGCCCAAAGCATCAATAATTCTATAATTAACACATAGAGCTTGAAGCAAATAAGAAATTCCACACTGATTTGAGTTACAGTAGATATAACTTCTACTGAAGAGGGGTTGGGTGCTATGTTTCGTGTAGTGCAGTTTTAAAGATCCAATTTTAGCTCTTCATATAGGCAAATGCATCAACAATTCAATACAAATGAATCTATAAGGAGGTATGAAATATTCTAGCAGTTATTATAGCATGAATTCAGAGAGGAACATGAACATAATGGAATTTAACAGGAGGACAACATAATATAATACTTGAAGGGGGAATCACCACCATTTCTATCATATTCTAAAAGATCTATATTATCAAGTTATACATTTTTTAGAATACTTGTAGCTTTTTCTTCTAGATTTATGAACCTTTTTTAAGTGTTTCTTTCCCATATTTATAAGAAGAAGGGGAGAATTGAACATTCATGACACAAAATATCTCTGGGCCGAGTCTCAGCTGTCAGACCAACTATCTGTCTCAACCCAGGGATGGCTCTGTAGCCCAAAATCATTACAAAATAGTAATTTCCTCAAAGGTCGGCACATTACAGGATAACAAAGCAGATGAAAACATTAATACAATATCTCTGAGCCCATCCCTATGGTCACTCAGTCGACTCCAGTCATTCCTGCCTTTACATGATGGCTTGATGGGGCCTGACCCAGGTTCAGAGTTATTTAGTCAAACAAATCCCTACACTACTGGCCTTTTCGGCATTAGCCCACGGAGCGTGGATTAAAGTCTCACTTGAAGTAGTATGGGGGGATGCTGGAACCCAGTTTCTGCACCCTTGAGATGTCTGAGGTGTCGATTTAGTCCAACTGTGCCTACCTTCGTGTAAGTCACTTCACGCACTGCTCCAACCTTCAATACCTTCGCAATCTGCTATAATCTCCTTTTGCGCAGCCCTAACGAGGGGTTGAGATGCTTTCACACTGCTATGGCAGGGACGTGTGCTATTTTCCCAAATTATATTGCGTATCTTACTTATCTTCTTAAAGGCCTTAGTTAACTTGCGTAAATAGATATTCTTTCTTGCATTCACTTAATCAACACATTCATACATATTCGCGCATCATATAAGCATTAAAAGTGCAATGTATATTCAATGTAACAGAAACATAAAACAAAAAATAAATACACAGAATGGATATGAAACTTCTCTTTATTAATGCTCCAACTGTTACAAACTTGACTCACCCTACGCACTCAGCTGCAGGGGTCCACACACTCAGCTGCGGACTACTAGGCCTCTGTGCACTCAGCCGCAGAGCCTTCTCCTACTCTACAACTCAAAACTAAACTTCACACTTTGGTTATTCCGCTATGCTTCTATTCCATCATAAGATTCGTTTGATTTTTTAACTACTTAGAGCCTCGCTCTATTTATACAATCCCATGGTCCGAGGACCATGGGTTGATCTCTACAGCCAAAATTACATTACAAAATTGAGGGCAGACAACCCTATGACTCTTTTACAAGCTACGCGCTCTGCGCCCACAAAATGTGGAGTCTTTACATTGGAGTTATCATTTTTGACCAAAATCTGGGCTCTAAGCCACAAAACTTTCCTTGGGGGATCCCGTGCCGAACAGGTCCCTAACACAAACATCATGACTCGCCCTTGAGTTAGTCTGTCGATGCAGAGATCTTTGCGACAAGACCTCCTAACTCTGCTTGAATTATTGCAATATCGACAGCACACTGAGCGGACGCCTGCTGCACTTCCTAGACACGATGTCTAGAAACCACTGTAGTTGAACTGCTTCCATGAACCTATTCCTGTGTTCCTTGCATATGCATGAGCTTTGCTTCAACAAAGGCTGTGATTATGTACGCCTCATCAATCCATGGTTGTAAGTGTGCCTTCAAAACTATTTCCTTATGTCGAGTAGCATCCACCTGCTCCTTGAGCACTTTTGCCTGTTGCATCTGCGCGAGCCTCTGTGTAAGGGCAATCGTCTGTGCGGTCCCTTTTACTTCATCGTACTTCTGATGTAGCTCACATGCCTCTATTTCTAGGCATTGTATGTTCGGTTCCTCCTGTAGAGTGGTGAGAACCTCGAACGACTCCTTGAACAACTTTGTGCAGTCTTTCACTGCACTGTTGACCTCCACTATTGTCGTTGTAATCGCGTTGGCACACTATTTCTTAACCTCCGACGGTGTTGAAGGTTGTGCCTTCAATTGCAGTACGACTATTTGAAGGTTCAGCTCTAGTTGAACCTTGGCGATCTCTTCCTTTGCTTTACGCACCCCTGCTGGTAGTTTCCGGATGTGCATCTCCGCCGGTTCCTCTGCTTGGATGGCCAACTCTAGGACCACCTGGTAGGCTTCCTCGACCACCTACACTAGCTGCCAGTTCTGTGCCACTACCTCATTGCGTTGTAGGCTCAACTATTCAATGTTGATGCATTGCTTGCTCATGACTTGGAGTGCGCAACCCTCCCTGGCTCACAGCTCTACAGTAACTCCATCCGGCAAAACATAGAGCGTCTCCTGAGAGAGTGCAACCATCTTTAGCCTGATTCCCTTCAACTTGTTGACCATAGGCTTGTTGGCTTCATTCTCTGTAAGGAGTGCTCCCTCTTGTAGCACTATAGTGTTGTTCATCCGGGCATGCAACATTTTCTCAATCGTGGTTGTGCCTAGTGCGAGGCTGGTTGACACAGTACCAGCTTGTGGAGTATGCACCTACAACTCCTATATCTGCGCTCAGAGAACCTCCAACACTATCTAGTGTTCCTTTGCAAACTATTGGAGGGTCTCTGCAGTGATGTCCCTCAACGTCTCCCCAATGTCATGTAGATCCCCCTTAGTGAGGGTGATTGGGTTGAAATAAGTCTTTGAATCCTTTGACTTGCTCCGCGGCCCTACCTGCTCCCTTAGGTGTTATCGTTTCAGCTGTGTGGACACCGTCTACAGGTCCGCGCCACCTTGCTCTGTATCTATTTCTTGTTTGGCGAAGGCGACTTCTAGCCTTCGCACTCCTTCTCTGCTGCCTTCTGTTGCTCTTCTGCTGTCTTCTGTTGCTCTTCTGCTGCCTTCACAGCGTCGCGTGCCTCCTGCGCCTTAGCTGCTACTGCTTCATTTCTTCACTTCTCTGCCAATTGCACCATTCGTAGTTTTGCCTCATCCTTTTTCCTCTGTGCAACAGACTTCTCTGCTTCCACCACGAAGTTGGCTGGAGCACACCACTTCAACGGCCATGATTCAAGGACCGCGAAGATGACATTGTCCGTTGCTAAATAAGGTAGCTTGTTCCATGTCTTCGTGGAGTCCTTCTGCGCCCTGATGTACATGTGGTGGACGTCTGCCTTGAACTCCGTGAAGCTCTACAGACTGTTGTAGACAGTGGATGATAACCGCGGCTTGCGATTAATCCCCATTCTGATGTTCATCTCCGTGAACACCCATAATATCTTATTGTCCCTGATTCTTTACGCATCTCTAGTTGCCCATAGTGAAGCATACTTCGCTGCCTTTGGAAGGTCATGTGCAATCATTGGGAACTAGTTGTCCTTGGGAAATTCCCATGCCACCAGCACGATGGACAACAACAGCCACACATAATGTAATTTCTTCCCCTACTCCTGTGCCGCATGACAGTTCTCAAGGAACTCTCCGCACAAGTAGTCTACCTAGTTAAACTGGACCTCTTCTGTGCATTGCGCAGCAAGTGCAACCATAGATGCGAGCACCTCATCTGCACAACACTTCCACATAACCTTTCCAGCCAATATCTGCATCTCAACTTTGACTGCATCGTTGTTGATGCTGGAAATCATGTACCCTCTCTTCTTCTTCGCCAGCATGAACTTCTTCTTCATGGCCTTTGTGATGGCCAAATCATCACTTTTACCCTCCAAGATGTTTGCTGGGTCCTCCTCTTTGCAAGGGAGCCGGTAATTCTATGAATTAAGTGGTTCGTGATGGGGATGGGCTCTTCCAACCACAAGCACCCATCATGCACTAGGCAGAATAGCTGCCTGATGACAAAAATAGTCACTGGGGCACGATGGTAATGCAACACCCAGAGCAGGTTTAATAGTCCTGCCTTTTCTACACCTCTCAGCCACTGGCGCGGCTCCAACTCGATGACTTTGGGCGGTGTGTTTATCTTCTGGAATATTAGTTGCATGGTTGCCAAATGTGGGAACTTCTCATGGTCCGCAAGATCCCAGTGTTCAAATTTTAGCACATGCACTCTCCCCAAGTGCGCTCCTTCAAAGATGATGTCATCGGGGAGCAGCGGGATCTACAAAGAGCTCTTTCTCTCATCTAGGCCTTGCTTTCCCCTTCCGTGAAGGAACATATGCGGGAAACCTGGTCAGAGGGTTTGCACCCTGGGTTTCCACCTCCATCTCTATGTCCTCTTCCTCCTCACCGACCTCCAAGTTGATAGCTTTCCCCTTTTCTTCCATGGTGAGCCTAGTCCTTAACAGATTCCTACGGGACATGTGCATCAGTACCATAAGCTGCTTGTCTTTCTTGGGTCTCGGCATGCGCGGTGATTTAAGGATTTCTACGACTATCTCGACACTTTCTGGGGATTCTCCTTCTGTCATGGCTTGCACAGCCTCCTCAGTGTTCATTACTCTGGTATCCATGGCTTCCTTAGGTGCTTCCATATTGCTATTCCACAATTCTCTCAACGGATCGCGTAAGTGCTCAAACAATGACTTCAACTTCAAAAGATCGAACAAGTCTGGGTTCATGAGTGTCTGGGCGTGCAACAGCTCAATTCTCAAATGGCCAAGTGTTTTTTTCTGGATAGCCATTTGCAATTTATAGCGTCTTTTGAATTTGAATTCGACCATTCCCCCCACATTTGGTCCATTAATGCTCACTTGACAACATATTTTCACAAATCTAGCCCATAAAGTTCACCTTAAATTCCTGCCGCCTGCTTCATTTGGTCTCAAACCAAGCATCACATCATGAATAGTGACTGTAATAGTCACTTTCCAGCTAACCCGCGCAGCAACACATCTACCCTGGCGTTGTCGCGAACCTTGTGACACTTTGCTACTGCGCGCAGTCCTAACATCGCGCAGCTCCTGGGTAGAGTAGTTTATAGTCTCACGCCTCGTTTCAGCTGCCTAGAGTGCTAAAACTATGCTTCCTGTGGCTAGTTAGATGGTTGGGCCACCTGTGCACGGCTTCAAATGACTACCATTTAATTTTCCTGTGAAGAGTTTGCCATTTCTTTTCACCAACTACACCGCGCCATCATCTGTGATTTCCTTAATAACATACGGTCCCCGCCAATGCATTATGAGCTTCCCTGGGAATTTATCAAACTTACTATCATATAACAACACCAAATCATTAGCGTTAAAAGTGCGCAACTTAATATGTCGATTGTGCCAAGCCTTTTCGCGTTGCTTTTGTACCTGTTGGTGGAATCCAACCAAAAACCATTCTTCTTCAAGCTTCTCCAGCTGCACGAGCCTCTCCTAAAGGGCTTTGCGGTCCATCATACTTGTGAGCATTGTTATGCATAGACTGGGAATGATGTACTCCATAGGCATTATGGCTTCTACTCCATAGACAAGACTAAAAGGTGTCTGTCCCATCAGTTTCTTACATGTCGTCCTATAAGCCCATAATACTATGGGTACGCATAGGTCCCAATCACTTCATTGCGCATTGCATACCTTTTTCAACGCATTGCACACATTATTGAACGCTTCCGCGTGAATAACCTTTTGCGCAATTGTTCTTCCTACAAAATGTCTTTCCAACATGAAGAGCCATTTTCACATTTCCCCCCCCAAGACATGCTTATTGACCATACCTTTCAGCGCAAAGTTCATGTGCATCTGTGTAGGTTGTTTTCCATATGCCTACACCCACCTAGCTAGATGCGTGTGCAGACCATCCCATCCATTGTAATTGTCTTTCAATCGCACCCTAGGCTTCCCAAATCATGTGTGCATCATTCTCCTACATTTGCACTAGTTTTCAAAGCTTCCTTTGTGCGTATCCCACCATCTAGCAGGCGTAGCGTACAGTACCCAATCCAAGGCCTAGAAGCGTTGTTTTTTCCAGCACCTCCCTTTCAAATTTATCCAAGAAGGTATCTACCTCGCTTAAACCGTCATAAGTAGACATATTTCTTACTTCTGTCGATATGTAGCGCAATGACCTTGTGATCACATTACAATTCGATGTGGTTACTTCATGTAACCGATTCTATCATCGCTCTATCTCCTCATTAGAATTCGAAGTACAGTAGCTCTCGTGCTGTGATTTTGTAGATGCAGTCCAAATCATCATCACTTTCATAGTTGCACACCGGCTTTGTATAGCGCGATCCTTCAGCAGGGTCTAGGGGTATAACTACACGTAGTGACTTCTCAAAAATCATCTTGCACTTCTTCAGATTAATCACCCCATTCATGTCAATGGCCCAATCAATTCCTAAGAGTGCGAGGTAGGGATTATTGTCATCAACAATCTCTATCACTTCAAATTTTTCTAGTGCGCTTTCTCCCATAATGTCCATAGTTATTCGCTGCAATCGCCCCATGGGTATTATCTTTTGTTGATTCACCATTCGTAGCTGAATAGGAGACCACTGCAACGTAGGTCGCCCCATTCTTTCCCATGTCTACTTCGGTAGAACATTCACATCCGATCCCAAATCCAGAATTACTTGGTCCATTTCATATTCTCCAATCTGCGCAGTTAATCTCATTTCTCTTCCCCTCCTTCTCTTATGCTCTCCAATCTTTTGGACTATGCACGGTTCTCCTGGCACGGTCCCAACACATCTGTTAATGAGTTCCTGTAATCCTCTTACAACTTTACTGTCACACAGTAACTTCATACATGTTTCCAGGAACGTTGTGTGCATCGATGGGTCCATCTTTGGCTTCGGTTTATCTTTGCTTCCTGATGTGGAGGCATTAGCGAAGCTCTTCTTAGCTTCCATGAAGGTTTCCCAAGTGCGCTCCAAATCAAACTCCACTTCTTTTGCTAGAGCTTTGTGAACCCAAGTACTATCTTTTGGTTGTTTGCCTTTGTCATCTCCCATTGCGATTCCACTTCGGAGCACAATTTTCACATTCGGATCTTCCTGCGTGGCTCAGATCTCATCATCTACAGGTTCTGAGTCGAGGGAGGCGGTAGCGCTCCTTTGTCATGTATCCTAGCTATCAGCGTAGGACAATCTTTTGTCTCATGATAAAAAAAGGCACAATACAAACATGATGGGCGTGTTGGGTTTGTGCAATTACGGGCATAATGTCATGGCCCTCTACAATTGTAGCATATCAACTATCCACGACCTCTTCCAGGTCCTCCTCCGCCTCGGCCTTGTCCGTGCCCCTGAAATCTAGTTCGTGCCATTCCTGCATTCTGGTCTAGGGGCCACATTTCGGCTTGAACTCTGTAGGTGGGAGTTCTATCCATCATCAACTCATAGCTTCTACAATTGCGCTCATCGTGTCCCATCGACCTACAAAAGTTACAGAACAACTGTTGTGAATTTTGTGTATACTTCTGTAACAAGTAGCAGTTGTTCGTGGCATGTTTTCCAGCTATTTGACAAATTGCGCACCACAAAGAATGCACCACGCTAGATCCTGCTTGCACTTACAGCCTTAAAGGCATTGGTCCTCCTCCTACGAGGTAATTTGCGAAAACCAGGCAGTGGTCGTTGTCATGACCTTGGCCCTTGCATTTTACGCACCACACCTCTTCGCACACATTTGGTCGAGCTGTCCTATCCTGTTTCAGACTCTGCATCTCAATGCATAAATTCTTCAGCTACGCGTGGATCTGCTGAACTCCTAAGTTAGGATCTTGCATCGAGGTCTCATGTAGCCTCATCACGGTCTCTAAGGCCTCTACCTGAGTCATTAACTTCTGTTGTGATAACGCACTCTTTAACTGTCGCGTAAGTGACGCTACAAACCATTCGTGATGTTGTTCATCCGTGAGATTCATATTAGCTTCGTGAATAGTACATTTCAGCCTCTAATCCAACTCCCAAGGAGTCTCACCTAGTAGCATTGTGATCTCTTTGAATCCAATGATCAACTGTGCTTCAGACTTCGACCTGCTAAATTCCTTATTTAGTGCAATTTTGATATCTGCGAATCCTACATTTGGATTATCATTGGAGTGCTTGATATACCAGGTCAGCGTGTGATCCTACAGGGCGCTAACTATTGTCACTTTCTTTATATCTTCGTTTGTAACTCCTTGCGCTTCCCATACGACTCTTACAAAGAACCAAAATTGGTCCGGATCCTCATTTCCCAATCCCTTGAACACAGGAAACTTCATTGTACTTTCCATATTGAATCACGGTGGTGATGGAGGTGGTAGGGTGAAGATGGAGGTGATGGCGGTGAAGTTGGTGGTGGTTTTGGTGGGGGTGGTATTCGCGGAATTATTTTCCTTATCAAATGGATCACACCTCACGAAGAGACCTTCGTGATCTCTTCCTCGTCTCCTCGCGGGGGTGAAATCAAGGGGCTATTTTATGGTCCCTTACTTCCTTTTTTCCTGTAGGTTTTTCCACTTTGCATAGCCCCAAACATCAAAGTAATTGCATTACCCTCTTTTCACACAATAACATTTTAATCCAAGTATTTAGAGACTTTACGTACTTACCTCACGGTCCTTTAAGAAAGTGTCGCTCTGCCTCGTTGTAGCTGACTGATGTGTCGACCACAAACTTAGTAATGAATCCTCCTATAATCTGATCGATCCAATGAACAACGACGCATGTAATCTTATCCTTCAATGCTTCTAACCTTCACACTAAATATAGGGTCCACATAATAGGACTGTCGAGTTTCCACCTTCCTTGGCTATATACTAGCTTTGCGATCCACTCGTACAACTTAGTAGGGAAAGACGCGAAGAATATTTTATGGATCTCCGTGTATAGGTATCAGTCTAACCACTCTTATTTTGGTATTTGTGGATTCCGATTCTCCTACGTCGCGAACTCGTGAATTCTTCTGTCCAACCAGCCTTCAATTTCCTTCTTAGTTGGATTCCAATGGTACAACAACAGACATCTCTATGCAGATTCTAGTCCCGGCAACGGAACCATTTGTTGGCTTGATGGGGCCTGACCCAGGTTTGAAGTTATTTAGCCAAAGAAATCCCTACACTACTGGCCCTTTCAGCATCAGCTCGTGGAGCACGGAATGAAATCTCACCCGAAGCAGTATGGGGGGATGCTGGAACCAAGTTTCCGCACCATTGAGATGTCTGAGGTGTCGATTTAGTCCAACTGTACCTACCTTTACACACTGCTACAACCCTAAATACCTTTGTGATCTGCTATAATCGCCTTTCGCACAACCCTAACCAGGGGCTGAGATGCTTTCGCGTTGCTATAGAAACGATCTATGCTATTTCCCCAAATTATACAGAATATCTTACTTATCTTCTTAAAGACCTTAGTTAACTTGAGTAAACATATATTCTTTCTTGCATTCACTTAATCAACACATTCATACATATTCACACATCATATAAGCATCAAAAGTGCAATTTATATTCAATGTAATAGAACCAAAAAATAGGAAATAAATACATAGAATGGATGTGAAACTTCTCCTTATTAATGCTTCAACTGTTATAGAATCGACTCACCCTGTGCACTCAGTTGCAGGGGTCCACACACTCAGCTGCAGACTACTAGGTCTCTCTGCACTTAGCTATAGAGCCTTATCCTACTCTACGACCCAAAACTAGACTTCACACTTCAGTTATTCTGCTATGCTTCTATTCCATCATAATATTCCTTTGATTTTTTAACTACTTAGAGCCTCGGTCTATTTATACAATCCCATGGTCCACGAACCATGGGTAGATCTCTACAGCCGACATTACATTACAAAATTGAGGGCGGACAACCCTATGACTCTTTTACAAGTTACGTGCTCTGCGCCCACAAAATGCGGAGTCTTTACATCGGAGTTATCATTTTTGACCAAAATCTGGGCTCTAAGCCCCAAAAATTTCCTTGGGGGATCCCACGCCCAACAGTAAATGAGAGAGGATAAGGAGAAAGGATAACTCATCATGTAGAGCCCAAAGCATCAATAATTCTATAATTAACACATAGAGCTTGAAGCAAATAAGAAATTCCACACTTATTTGAGTTACAATAGATATAACTTCTACTGAAGAGGGGCTGGGTGCTATGTTTCATGTAGTGCAGTTTTAAAGATCCAATTTTAGCCCTTCATACAGGAAAATGCATCAACAATTCAATACAAATGAATCTGTAAGGAGGTATGAAATATTCTAGGAGCTATTATAGCATGAATTCAAACAAGAACATGAACATAATGGAATTTAACAGGAGGACAACATACTGTAATACTCGAAGGGGGAATCACCACCATTTCTATCGTGTTCTAAAAGATATATATTATCAAGTTATACAATTTTGAGAATACTTGTAGCTTTTTCTTCTAGATTTATGAACCTTTTTTAAGTGTTGCTTCCCCCTATTTATAAGAAGAGGGGTAGCATTGAGTATTCATGACACAAAATATCTCTGGACTGAGTCTTAGCTATCAGACCAACTAGCTGTCTCAGCCCAGGGATGGCTTTGTGGCCCAAAATCATTACAAAATTGTAATTTACTCATTAACATGTTGGCGCATTACAGGATAACAAAGTAGATGAAAATGTTAATACAATATCTCCGCGCCCATCCCTATGGTCGCTCAGCTGACTCCAGTCGTTTCTACCTTTACTGCTTTGGGTTTCGACCCTGGATCCGTGTCACAAAAGGGACTTTTTGAGTTTTCCCATGCCTAGCTTTGAATGCTCCATCTCCATTATTTAATGCCACAACTTCTTTCGGCACTGACCCACTGCACCTTTAAAGTTCTGCAAAAGACTATCAGTGTCCTGATACACCCGGTGATGTGCTTATGGAGTAATATGGAGGACTTTCTTGTGCTAGCCCTTATCACTAAAACATTATGAAATAGGCAAGTTCTGATCGCCTTTAGGCCCCTTCACTTCAACCCCTTTCTGTGATTTTTCTCATGTGAACGGGGGCTATGACCAATTGCTTAGTCCTTGAGTGATAGGGCCTTTACTCTCCCTCCCTGGGGATCTTTTTCCTTTGTTACATAGAATACCGCATCCCAACGCTTGATACACTTTATCTTTGGCGTCTCCCCTTGAAACTTGTGATCGTTGATCAGCAGGATCGGGCCCACCCAGGACATCACATTAGTATTGTGATAGATAGTGGTGAGGATGAGTGGTTTTCAAAGGGGGGCATGATTGGTAAGTGGTAAGTGAGGGGGGGTTCACAATGACGTGAGAAGGACACATTGTAGTGGGGCTTTGTGGGGAAACATCTTTTTGGACCCCCCCCCGATAAAGAGAAACATGGAAGGAGGGGCCGAAAAGGCCTGGGAGCCACCGATCTGGGTGCAGTTAATCTGATTCATCCTGAGATGGGGGTGTTATAACCAATATGTGGTATTTAAAAGAGACGGACCCGACACACCTTTAAATCTTTTGTATAAAATATTTCATTCGGAGAGTTCCCGCATATCGCAATCGCAAGATGGAAGGGACATTGGTGGAGGAAGACCTTAACTTGTGCAATCGCTCATCATCAGTTGCAATGGGTGATGTCATCATTGCCACATGTCACTCTATGAGTGGTGACATGTGTCACCTAGAAATTCCCCCTTTGAACCCTAAAAATGCCATATCTGCATGATATGTGTCCTCCATACTACCACATCAACTTTGTACTGCCATGTCATCTCCATACTACCACTTCATCTCTATACTGCCACATTGGCTCCGTACGACCACATCTTTTATAAGGACCAATGGTAGTCCACCACGTGGCCTCTTGGAGAAGAGAGACAAAAAGGCCCGCTCGGCCTTTGTTTTTCTATGAATTCCTTTATTAAATGAAATCGATCTTCCTTGGTGATTTAAGATTAAGGGCCCAAATTATCGGTGATTTTGGTGTTTATCATTGATTCTTAAATATCAGTGTTCAACAGTGTTTAGGAACCTGTGTTTGCGTACACCCTTTTGCGCCTACGATCATTGATAGGCGATATCGGCGCTCTGCCTTGTGAACCACCGATGTGTCGTAAGCCTGTGCCGGGGACCCTGCCAATAGCCAATTTGCACTAAGACAGGACCCACCGATATACTATGTGCCATGAGCCATCCAACCACTGATTGTGATTTGCAATGGGCCTTTTCCTTTGGTATATTTCTCTTTGTTTTCTAGCTTTCCAAGGGCTACTTCAATATGCTCTAACTTATGATCCAGAAGTCCATTCTTGGGCTTCCATATACCGTTGGAAATCTATTTTCGAGCACTGTGCAATGGAGAGGGTCCAAGTAAGTTATGATATCTTTTGTGGCTTGGGAAATGGCTTCAAACTTCACCGCTCTTATGCATTCCAGGCAATTGATAACTTGTAAAGTAGTGAGTGACAATACAACGCATTTGTTGCAAGTTCCTCTTCTCTCTCATAGTATCATTTCCCTCAATTACAATGTTATCTAAATAATATACAGTCGCAATACAATTAATTGACTAGGACAAAAAGAGGGTTTCCTTCTAGGGAAAAAAAACCCTAACATAACATCTGCTATTATATCTATGAATTAAAGATGAATAATTCATATTGACTATGAAAGTACAATATTTTATAATGTATTTTTTCGATAAATTTCTCCTCAGGGGTGTTGTGCTCTAATCCCCACCAGGGCGGCTCTAAAGAGGAGTTATTGCCCCACATAGACCCCTTGGTGACAATAGTAGGATGGCAAGCCCCCCTACACCCCCCCATCAAGAGCTAGGGTCCAAACGCGGCTAAAACCAAGACCTCTAAATTAGGAACATAATCAAGCTCCACAACAAACAATCTCCCACTTGAAGATTGATCACAATAACGCCACTCTTATTACACTTGTTGGATTATGCTTCAACTTTGGACCTAGCTAGTTTCTCATCTCCATTTTCATTCTTGAACACCAATTGAAACTAAATAAAAACTCATATTCTCCTTGTTTACTACCTTCATTAACATGTCTGCAAAATTCAAGCCAGTATGTATCTTTCCCAGCTTCAACTGTCCCTCTTTTAAAATTGATCATATGAAATGGCACCATAGAAAATTTTAATGATGGAATTTTATATTAAATTTTAGAAAGCTTGACGAATATTTCTAGTCCATAATATACAAATTATAACATGTTTGGTAATATTTTTGTAAAAATATTTAGATCCCTAAGGATTTTATATTATTATGTGTAAAATTTTAGTGATTTTGGAGGCAAAATAATTTTGTACTATCAAATTTGGGTGAATCATTTTTAGAAAAAAATGGAAAATTGGTGAATATTTTTTTTTGGAAAAAGCATGCAAAATTAGCCCACTTGCGAATATTAGCCCTTCAAATTTTCCTTGAATGGCACCTAAGTTGTATACACTTCATCTTAGAATGAAAGGTTGATTTATTTGCAAGATGAATGACACTCATTATCACTATACAACCTACTATTCTCCTACTACTTTTTGAATTCCTCCATGATCCTCTATAACCAAATCATCTCTTTACTAGCTTTTGTAGCGGCAATATACTACACTTTTGTTGTTGAAAGTTCAACAACCCTTTGCAATTTCAAAATCCAACTTATTGATGTTCTACATAAATAGAAACATACCTTATGGTGCTCCTTTTTCTATCTGTATCACTTTCTGTATTTGATTCAACATATCCCTATAGAATAATGTTTGAACCTCCAAATGATAATTCCTAAGTAATGTTCCTCTCAAATGCCTAAGAATCCACTTTATCGCCTTCTAATGCTCTTTATTTTGATTGTTCATTGTTCATATACCTTCTCACAACTCTCACTGCATGTGCAATATTCGGCCTTGTGCACAACATCACACACATTAAGTTCTCAAGTAATAATGAATATGGAACCTTGGACATGTAGTATATCTCCTCTTGTGTCTTGGGATACATCTCTTTAGTAAATTTAAAATGTTTAGCCAAAAGTGTACTAATTGGTTTTGCGTCTTTCATTTTAAATATTTCCAACACACTTTCTATGTATTCATTGTGAGACAATGTTAATCTATGATTTTTCTTCGTCTCTTCTTAAATTCTTCATACCAAGGATTCTTTACATCACCTAAATCCTTCATAGAAAATGAATTAGCTAATTTCTTTGAGAAAATTTATATATTGCATGTTAGATGCTACAATAAGCATGTTAGACTTTCTAACAAGCATTTCATGTACACACAAAAACATGATAATATAGTTGTCATTATCTATTGTCTTGAAAAGATAGTGGTCATACTGACATCTATAGTAACCTTGTTCTGTGATAAACATATCAAACTTCAAATATTGTTTCCTTGGTTCTTACTTTAAACCATACAAGTTCTTCTTCAATCTGCATACTAAGTTTTCCTTTCCTTTTATCTCATATCCTTGTGATTTTTGCATTTATATCTGTCCATCCATTGAGTCCCCATGGATAAAATTTTCCTTTACATCTATCTTCTCAAGACACAAACATTTTACTACCACTAAACTTAAAAGAGTTCCAATTGAATTTATTTTGACAATAGGAGAAAACATTTTACAAAATCTATACTTTTCTTCTATGTAAACCCCTTTACAACAAGTCTAGCCATGTACCTCATTTTTCCTCCATATTCTTCCTTCAACCTATAAATCCATGTATCATACAATTCTCTTTACCTGTAGGCAATAGGGCCAAGTCGCAAGTCCAGTTATATATCAAAGTGTCCATCTCTTCTTTCATGCCTTGCTCTCATTTCATTCTAGTTTCTACTTGCATTTCTTCTATTTATCTTTATGGTTCATGAAAATCATTGAAAAATACATAATATAATGAAGATGAGTATTATTGACGGGGTCTGCTTAACCTGGTTAATCTTCTAATAACACTTGCAGGATTTTGAGGTACCTGTTATTGTTGTGGTTATTGGACATTTCAATTTTTTGGCACCTTTGGAAATTTTTTTCTATGATTTCATCAAGCACTATGTATTTTATATTTTCACTTTCTTGTTTTTTTTTGTTTGTAACTGATCTTTGCATATCACCTTCTCATTGAAAATCACAACTCCATTCCTAATAATTTTTTGATTTTCATTATCTCATAAGTGATACTAGCCAAATGTTTAACTCTGCATCTAATAAAAGTAAACTTATTGGATTTTGGCTTAAGATTTGTTCTATTTTCTCTATCGATATGGACAAATGCTTCACAACCAAAAGTATTCAAGAATGAGAAGTTTACCTTTTTTACCTGTCCATTCCTCCTCTGAAATGCCACCAAGTGAGGAACTTGAAGGTCCTATATTTATTAAGTAAAGAGTAATATTGGCAACAAATGCCCAAAATTTTAAGTGTAATCCTACATGGAATCTCATACTCCTTGCACACTCCATGATTGTCTCATTCATCCTTTATGACACATGATTTTCTTGTGTTGTTATAAGGATTATCTTCTCTCTACAACTCCCATGGTATGAAAATTAATTATCAATCTCCTTTCTACAATGTTCACCTCCATTATTTGATCTGAAACACTTCAACTTATTTCATCTCTCATTGTCAGCCAAAGATTTTCATTTCTTAAAAGTATTTAAAGACATTATATTTGTTTCTAATGTAGGAAACCTAAGTTTTCCTAGTTGCATCATCAATAAAAGTAACAAAATAATAATATCAACCAATAAAATTTAAATAATACATGAACAAGTCTCCATACATCTGTATGCACAAGCTTTAGCTTTCTGCTCTTCTTTATATATCCAACTTTGAGAAATATAACTCTTTTATTTTTTCCACAAACATAACACTCAGAGACATTCAAATCAACCTTCTTTAAACCTGGAAAGGTTTTCCTTCATTGGATAATTTGTATTCGCTTCTCAATTATGTGCCTCAACATATGATGCCACGGCATTTTATTTTCTCATGTGCAAGCTTAAGCAATAGAAGGGTCAACATTACTAGTACATAAATAAAATGTACCTATATTCTCTCCTTTTTCTATTATCATAGATCCTCTAGCGACCTTCCATGAATTTCTTGCAAATGTAACTATACAACCCTCACTTCCCAACCACTCTATTGAAATTAGATTTATTCTTAAATGAACAAAAATTAATTACCTCTTTAACAACCTTTGGTTTCCATTCTATAATTTTATCCTTGCCTTATCATTTCCCACAATTTTATGTAGTTCATCATCACCCAAATAAAACTGTCCAAAATCTCCTTCAACATAATCTTGAAAATACTTCCTAAGGGGTGTGGCATGAAATGAAGCAGTTGAGTCTATTACCTAAGAGTAAGAAATTTTATCTATTGAAAGGATTAAATCATGTTGTAACACCAAGAGATCAATGATATTTTTTCTTATGTCGTTTCTTCCCACAATGTTAGCATTTCATCCTCCAACTAGATTTGGACATGCCCTCCTTATACTTTCCACAATTCCCTGGGCTCTTTCCTTTGTCACTTTTTATTCCCCTTTTCTCTATAGTCAAGTCATTACTTGACATCTCATCTATGCCTTTCCATTATATTTCCTCATCAAGGATACATTAACAACATCATCAACATATTTCGAAGTCATTAGCTCTTTTCTTATTCTTCCCAGTGACAAAAAAAAAGAAATTCTAATAAAAATAATCTTCCATTTGCATCTTCCATAACTAGTACTTTTTCCCATCAAAATTCTTGACCCTAAAAATTTCTTTCTCCATTTCTCCCACTAAAACTAGGAATGTTGTGTTCCTCTAAGTTTTATCAGCAAAATAGACCGTCGACTCTAATAGCAATTGTTAGGAATACAATCATAAAGAAATAAAATCAAAATGAATGTGCAGATCAAACATATAATGAAAAATACAAAGGAGACATAAATTTAAGTGGTTCATTTAATTTGGGTTATGTCTGTGAGGAAATAGTAAATCCTTCCTTCTAGAAAAAAGAAGAGATTACAACCTACAACACTCCTCTTCTATCTCTGAACTACAATGTTTTTCAATATTATACTAACACAATATGATTCCATCATAGAAAGAGGGTTTCCTTTTAGTTAAAAAAAAACCTAACATAACATTTTCCATTAAATATATAACCTAATGATGAACAATACTGATTGAATATAAAATTACAATATTTTACATTCAAAGTTTCTAAAAAAATTCTATGTGTGGGATTATACCCAAACCCTCACCAAGGGGGGCTCCAAAGATTTGTTGTTGCTTCCCTTGGACCCCCTAGTGACAATAGTAGGGGAGCAAGCCCCCCTATACCCTAGTTAGGAACTAGAGCCCAAACACAGATAAAAATGAGAACTCTAAATTAGGAAGCTAATCAAGCTCCACAACCAACACCTGACCTTATTGCTTTCATGAGACATATTTATTAAATTTCTAACTCTAGTTCCTTGACTAGTTACAAAGTGCCCTCGCGCCTCTCTTCTAAACCAAAATATGAAGTTTAAGGCTCTTACTACATTTTTGGTCTAATTCTATTAGCTTAGGGTGTAGCTACCAACTTGATGAGAACGCTTCAGAGTTTTTTGTTTTTTTTTTTTTTCATTTATTGTCTAATTTTGCCCTCGCTTCAAAAAACGATGCTACTAGTAGAACCATTTTTCTTATTATTAAAATTACTATCTTTTGCATCCATTGTCTTAATAATAACGTAATGTTGTTGACAAAAACCTTTAAATCAATACTCTAATAAAATATGAAGCTAATAGCTACGCATTTTTTTTTAAATTGAGGTTAAAATCACAACTTCTTTGAAAACTCCGAATGTAATAACCAATATTGCTACAATTAAACCTTTAAATCAACCCTTAAAGAAAAAATATGCTACTAATAATACTCTTGATTTAAAATAAAATTACAAGGTTTTTGAAATTATATCTTTAACACGTATCCCTATCACTAAAATTTTATAAACAAACATCCAATAAAAAAATAAATTTTAAGTAAACCTTTTTATTTTTTTTAAAATTATAAACATTTGTAAAAAATTTTATGTTAAAAAAATCAAATATTATTAAAAAAAAATCATTAAATAACACCAGTTAAATTTTAAAAATACATCAAAATATATAATTATATATATATAATGTATAATAATTTATAATATTATATATTAATTATTTAAAATATGAAAACCAAACTTATATTAAAACAAATCAAATTTATGAGTTTTGAGAAAGTTTGCAATGCCCACATCCGCATCCACATGCTCATGCTCATGATGATAATGTTTTCTTTGAAGCGGTTACAAATTCATGAATTTAGAGGGGTGTCAATGCTCTCATGGTGATATTTTTTTAATGTTTATTAGTTTAAATAATGTGAATCGGTATAACTTTTTAATGGTTTTAGAAACATAGTAATAATATTTATTTTATATTTTATATTATAAAAAAATCGAAGTGTTTTTTTCATATTATTTTTTGAATTATGATTTTAAAAGGGTTATAAATTAAATTAATAAAGAGGGAATGTTATTAATTGTAAATTTTTATTTGAGTTAGTAGTACAAATTTGGTTCCAAGAATAATGCATTTTAGAGTTATAATTTTAAAAATATGTAAAAGGGTGAATGTTAATGAGAATATTATTAAGAGTAAATTTTCAGGTTTTGGTGACAAAGATACTAATTGTTAAGTTTGAAGGTGTTAGTGTTTGTCAGTTTTGCTAGTCACCAGTGATAAAATGTACTCTTTCAAAGTTTTTGTTAACATCCTAAGTCAATTTTTTATAGTTTCAGTAGGTTTTCAAATAAATATTTGGTCACTGGTTAGTATGTCTAGGTAAGTTACTACTCCCTTCGTTTCATGATCAAAATTCCATCTTGGTCATGCCATCACTCCTTGTGATGAGTCATTAGTAAAGTGTCTTGATTACCATCTTAGTCATCATCTCATGGTCAGTCATATTGCAAGGTTTAAAAGTCCAAATCATCAGTTTCATAATCCATTAGGTCTCATTATCAAGGTCAAGTCATCAAAATGGTCAAAAAGAGTCACAACATCACCTAGGTCATCATCATGGGAGTAGTAATTAGGGAAAAAAATGTTCAAAGAGATTTCGAATTGTTTCAACATCATCATTCATATTAAATATACCTCCCTCAACTTCCCTCATAACTTCCATCATTCCCTCTAAAACCCATTTTTCCTTGGGAAAAACCTTAAATCCTAGCCAAAACCCATTTTTTCTCCTTTGGAAAAACTCATTTTTAACTCTAGCCTTATTCCATATCGAAATTCTCAAACTCTATCCTTATCCTAAAAATCCCTTTGTATATCCCTCTAGCCGCATTTTCATTTTGTTTATATATTTAAACTCTAGCCGAAATCCATTTGATATTTCAACTCTAGCCAAAATCCATCTAACACTAAGAAACCATGTTGAAGTCCCTTTTTAAGGCCTGGGACCCACAAACATATCACTATCAGCACAATCGCACAAAACAATACAAACCACCCATATCCCCTTCCCTTTTGTGATTGTGATATCACATATCACAAAGTACTTCCTCTGCCATATCGCAAAGTCCCTCCTTCGGCAATATCGCAAGTTCCTCCCCACCGACTGCGATATCGTAAGTCTGAGCTTGTTGATTGAGATAAGTCCCGCTTGCCGATATCGCATATTGAAAAGTTCTTCCTCATTGATATTTCCAACACCTTTTCTTTGTATTCATTGTGAGACAATGTTAATCTATGATTTTTCTTTGTCTCTTCTTAAATTTCTTATACCAAGGATTCTTTGCATCACCTAAATCCTTCATAGAAAATGAATTAGATAATTTCTTTGAGAAAATTGATATATTGCATGTTAGATGCTACAGTAAGAATGTCAGACATTCTAACAAGAATTTCATGTACACACAACAACAGGATAATATAGTTGTCACTATCTATTGTCTTGAAAACATAGTGGTCATACTAACATCTATAGTAACCCTGTTCTGTGATAAACTTATTAAACTTCAAATATCGTTTCATTCGTTCTTGCTTTAAACCATACAAGTTCTTCTTGAATCTTCATACTAAGTTTTTGCATATATATCTCTCCATCCATTGAGTTCCCATGGAAAAAAAATTCCTTTACATCTAGCTTCTCAAGAAACAAATATTCTTCTACCAGTAAACTTAAAATAGTTCCAATTGAAGTTATTCTGACAATAGGTGAAAATATTTTATCAAAACCTATATTTTTTTTCTATGTAAACCCCTTTACAAAAAGTATAGCCATGTACCTCCTTTTTCCTCCATCTTCTTCCTTCAACCTATAAATCCATGTATTATGCAACTCTCTTTACCTATAGGCAATAGGACCAAGTCGCAAGTCCAGTTATATATCAAAGTGTCCATCTCTTCTTTCATGCCCTGCTTTCATTTTATTCTAGTTTCTACTTGCATTGCATCTGTATATATTTATGGTTCATGAAAGTCATTGAAAAATACATAATACAATGAAGATGAGTATCATTGATGGGGTCTACTTAACCTCGTTAATCTTGTAATAACACTTGCAAGATTTTGAGGTACCTGTTATTGTTGTGGTTGTTGGACATTTTATTTTTTGACACCTTCGGAATTTTTTTCTATTATTTCATCAAGCACTATGTATTTTATATTTTCCTTTTCTTGTTTTTTTTTGTTTTTAACTGATCTTTGTATATGACCTTCTCATTGAAAATCACAACTCTATTCCTAATATTTTTTCGATTTCCATTATCTCATAAGTGATACTAGCCAAAAGATTAACTCTGCATCTAATAAAAGTACACTTATTGGATTTTGGCTTAAGATTTGTTCTATTTTCTCTATCGATATGGACAAATTCTTCACAACCAAAAGTCTTCACAAATGAAAAGTTTACCTTTTTTACCTGTCCATTCCTCCTCTGAAATTCCACCAACTGAGGAACTTGAAGGTCCTCTATTTATTAAGTAAAGAGTAATATTGACAACTATTGGCTTGTATGGCCCTGACCCAGGTTCAAAGGTGATTTAGCCAAGCAAATCTCAGTAGTACTGGCGCTTTCGGCAATAGTTCGCAGAGGGCAGGCTGAGGTCTCACCAGAAGTAGTATGGGAGGGTGCTAGAATCAGGTTTCCACACCCTGGGGATGTCTGATGAGCTTCTGGTGGTCCGCAGTTTGACCCTTCATGCACTTGCTATCCCTTCGCAACCTGTGATGCTGCTTCCGCACAGCCCTACTCGAGCCGCAACCCGTATAATACCCAAGTCCCTTCCTATTTGATCTGTTATTGCCTAATTACTTAACTTATTGGTGTAAGACTAATGATTATTATAGTAGATTCAGTAATCATATTAGTGTGTGTGATAAATAAAATAGTATAAATGTAAAGAAGGCAATGCACAAGCAGATACACAGAAATAGGAATCAACTTCTCTTTATTATTCTTCGATCAAGGTTACAAACTCGACACCGCCCTGCGAACTGAGCTGCAAGGGTCCGTGCACTCAACTATGGACTCTACTAGGCCTCTACGCACTCAGTTGTAAAGCCTCTTCCTACTACTACGACCCAATACACTTAGACTCCTACTTTATGCTCGAACCATTCATATTCTTCTCTCTAATTCGCTATATTTACAACTTAGAGCCTCGCTCTATTTATACAATCCCATGGTCCGTGGAACATGGGTAGGCCGACATGACTTTACATTACATCACAATACTTTACGGTGGACAGCCCTATAACTTAACCCATACTTCGTGCTCCGCGCCCGCAATTCGAAGAGTCTTACAAAACCTTTTACCAAAACCTGGGCTTTAAGCCCCAAAACATGTTGTGGGGGGATCCCTTGTCCAACAGGCCCCCAACACAATCATTGTGACTTGTCCCGAGTCACTCTACTGGTGCGGTGACCTTGGCACAAAGCCCCTCCAACTGGTCCCGTACTGCTCGGAGTTCCACGACGCATTGTTCTGCGGTATGTTGGACCTGCTGCATGTGCTCTTCCAATGCTTCTTTGTGAGGATCCGCTACCTGCCTAAGCGCATAGAGTCCCTACATCTGTGAGATCTTTCCCTCAATATTTCTAATAATGGTGAAGGCCTCATCAATCCATGGCTGGATGTGCGCCTTGAGAAGTGCCTATTTCTATCTAGCGGCATCCACCTTCTCTTTCAGCACCCTTTCTTGCTGCATCTTTGCCAACCGTTGGGTGAGGATGACTGTCTACATAGTTCCCCTTACATTATCATACTGCTCCTGCAATTCGTGCGACTTTTTTTCCAGGCACTGTATGTTGGGGTCCTCCTGCAAGGATGTGAGGACGTCAAAGGCTTGTTCCAACATACCAGTACAGTCCTACATTGCCTGTCTAACTTCTTCCAGTCCTGTTTGAATAGCGCTAACGCGCTGCTCTCTAACTTCTGGAGGAGTGGAAGGCTGCGCCTTCAGCTGCAGCTCAGCGATCTAGAGGTTTAGCTCCAGTAGCATTCGTGTTGTTTCCTCGCACGCGCTTCGGACTCCACTTGCCAGATAGTGGATCTGCATCTTTGTTGGTAGGTCTGCGGTGATGGACAACTCTGGGACTCGTCAGCATGTTTCATCAACTATCTTCACGATCTGTTGGTTATGTGACACCAGTTCGTCACGCTGCAGGCTGAGCTGTTCAATGTTGATATTTTTCTCACTCATCACTTGGATCTTGCGGCCCTCCCTAGCATGGAGCTCTACTATTATGCCATCCTGTAGTTGATACAATGTGTCTCACGGAAGGGCAGCTAAATTAAGGCCAAGTCCCTTGATCCTTCTCACTACGGCTCTGTTGTCCTCGTTCTCTGCTGTTAGTGCTCCTTCTGGTAGCATTATGGTGTTGGCCATCTTTGTATGTAGTATCTGCTCCGCTGTTGATGTACCTGGGGCGCTGTAGGTGGCTACGGTTCCTTCCTGTGGTGGCCATACCTGTAGTTCCTGTAGCTACGCCCTTAGGGCCCCCAACACAGTTTTCTACTCCAACATGGCTTCATGGAGCGCTTCCTTGGTGACCTCGTGAACCATGTCTCCGATGTTGTAGAGGTCGCCTTCTGTTAATGTGATCGGGTCGATGGCCAATTTGGATTCCTTGACCTTTTTTCATGGACCCGATCTCTCTATGACACACAGCCTTTAGGTGGAAGTTGTGCCCGGGTCCATGCCTCCTTCTGTGTCCTTTGCTTCCTATCTTGTAGACACGTCCTAGCCCACCTCGTCCTGCATTGTGGTGGCCCTTGTTGCATGCGCTACTGCTGCTTCTTCGGCGGCCTTTGCCTACTCCGCGGCTACCCGTGCTACCTCGTAGACAGCCCTTACCTCCACAGCCACTTTTTCATTGCGCCTTTTCTCAGCCAACTTGGTGACATGCAACTTGGCTTCCTCCTTTTGTTTCTGTGCTGCTGTTCTATCCAACTCTGCCAGATCCGGGGCGTGCCACTCGAGGGACCATGATTCTAACATGGAAAAGATTTCATCATCAATTGCAATGAAGGGGAGCTTGGTCCATTACTAACATCGGGTCCTTACATGCCTTGATGTACACATTATGCATGTCTGCCTTGAAGTCTGCAAAGCTCCATAGACTATTGTACATTGTGGGGGACAGGTGTGGCCGTCTATTGATCCCCATCCTAATGCTCGCCTCCATGAGCACCCAAAAGATCTTTGTCTCGTGAATCTGCTTTATGTCCTTGGTGGCCCAGAGCAACGTGTACTTTTCAGCCTCTGCTAAGTCCTATTCAATGCTGGGGAACTGACTGTCCTCGGGCAGTTCCCCTATTACCAGTAAAATGGACAAGAGCAGCCACGTGTAGTGGAAGGTCTTGCCCTACTCCTGGGCTTCCTTGCAGTTGGTCAAGAACTCCTTGCAGAGGAACTCGACCCAGTTAAATTGGACCCCCTATGTGCATTGTTCGGCCAGCACAACTACTGATGATGGTACCTCATTGTCCCGACATTTGCTCATTACCTTTCGGGCTAGGAGTTGGGTGGCTACGCGCACCCCTTTATCTTTGATGCTACTGATTGTGTAGTTTGTATTTTTCTTCATGGCCTCTGCGAGTGCCAAATCTCCACTTTTTCTTGCTATCACCGCGAGGTCCTTTCCCTTATAGGGAAGTCGAGAAATCCTATGGATGAGATCTACCGTGATGGGAATAGGCTCCTCCAGCTATAAGTACCCATTGTGCACCAGGAAAAGTAGCTACCCGGTGATGAAAATAGTGATAGGTGCATGGTGAAAGTGTGGAATCCACAATAGATGAAGTAATATGGCCTTCTCCACACCGCGCAACCATCTCCACGGCTCTAGTGTTTTGACTGGCCCCTCGGTGCTCTGCTTCATGAGGCTCTCCGTCTCTAAGTGTGGGATCTTCTCGCTGTCTGCGAGGTCCCAATCTTCAAACTTCATTGTGGGCATGCGACCCATGTGCGAGCCCTCGAATACAATTCCATCTGGGAGGAGCGGGGTTTGGAGTGTGCTCTTAGTGGCATCCAGGTCCTTTGGTATCTTAGTTTTCCCTTTTTGCGGAGGGACATACTCGAGAAATTTTGCTGCAGAGTGCACCAGCTGGATGTCCTCTTCCATGTCTTTTGCTTCCTCTATCTCATCGACGAGAGCCTATAGTTCCTCCTCCTCGTCATCTGTCTCAATGGTGACAGCCTTGCCCTTTTCTTCCATTGAGAATTTACCAAACCGCGAATTCCTCGAGGACATGTGAACTGGTCCAACTACTTTCTTATCCTTCTTGGGCCTTGGTTTCCGAGGCGATTTCATATTTCCAGCATGACTCGAGTGTCTTTGGGAACATCATGTACCATGGGGTTCTATGTGGCCTCGTCGGTGGTTCCTTCTGTTGAGCCCAAACCTCTCCTAGTAGTTGTCATCCTGTTTGAGCTGTTTGTGGGCATTTTCGAACTTCGGGGCTCAAATATTGCTTAGCGCTCAACACTTTGTGCTCTAATCAACTGATCAAATCTCAACTGAACAAGTGTTGTCTCGTGGTTATCCCTTGGAGTTTTATAGCGCATTTTGAATTCAAATTCGACTGTTCCCCCCCATTATGGGCCATCAATGCTTTCTTGGCAGCAGATTTCCCCAAATCTTGCCCTCAATTCATGTCTTAAATGCCCACCTCCCGCTCCCTTTTGCCTTAAATCAGAAAACTTGTCATGATTAGTGACACCAACAATCACTTCCTAGCCTACCCGCATGGCAACACAACCCCCCATGCGCAAGTGCGACCCTTGTTACATGTTGATTTTGCGTGCACCTCCCTCATCACGCAGCTCCCAAACAGACTCTTTTATAGTCCTGCACTCTCTTTCAACTACCTGAAGCACTGAGACTGTGCTCCCTACAACTAGTCAGGTGGTCACACCACCCGTGCGAGACAACTCTCCTCCCAGTATAGTCTGCAGAAACTCCTCAATTGCGTTTGCGATAGCCGGTGCCGCATGTTCTACTGTATGTAGTGTGCTCTCTTGGTTACTGCGTTTGGTGAGGTGCAGTCGTAGCCATGGCAGCAGAGTCAAAAATCCTCGGCGACAATCTTCTAATGCAGTGGTATGATCATCTGTATCTTGCCTTGTCATCCTTGGGTTATGGACGAGACATGCTTGTGTGATCTCGTTTTCTAGCCTCTTGATCTCAGTGTCCATTAAAATGCTTTTCTTTCTCAATCGTACCCGGTCCTTTTCAAGTTCGTGAAGTCTAAGGTTCCCTCGCTGAATGGCTTTCGGAATCCCTATCTGTTCGACCTCACGTAGATGTGTGATTTCTTTCTCCTGGTCATTGCACACTGTCACAACTACGAGAGCCATTATGTGCAGATTCCTTTTTGTATTTTCTTCAAAAATTACAGTCTCTACTCTGTTCGACACCTTGAGAATCGTCTCCGTGTTCAGGTTTTTGCACATGGTTTGTTAGACCCATCAAACCATTGGCACACACAGGTCCCAATCAATTCGTCTCCCCTAGTCAACCTTGTTCAGTACTCCACACACCCTATCGAATGCTTCGTCATGGATAATTGGTAGCGCACATCGCCTTTTCTGCTGCTGCGGTTTGTCCCAATTCTCTATTCTGGGGGTAGTGTGCACTTGTGCAAGCTATAAAGCATATATCTGTACCCATCAAGAAAGGTGGGTGTGCAAGTTGTTCTATCCCTGCTGATTTGTTTTCGTTCGGAGCTAGGGTTTTCCAAAATGTAGGCGCATCATCCTTCTGCATCTGCGCCAGTCCTCAAAATTTCCTTGATGCATACCCCACCATCATGCGGGTGTTGCAGACAACACCCATTTTAGAGCATCAAATCGTTGTTGTTCTGGTACCGTGCTTTCAAATTTGCTCAGAAATTCATCCACCGTTGACAATCAATCATATGTCAGTAGCTCCCTTGCCTCTATTGTCATGCAACATAGTGATCTAATCATCATGTTGCAATTCAGCTTTGTTACTTCATGCAACCGATTCTGCCATCATTCTACTTCTTCATCTGAATCCGAAGTGCAGGAGCTTTCGCACTCCCACGAAATCCTTCCATCTATAGTCAGATTCACCCAATCCTATTCTCGCACCGTTATCTTGTAAATACAATCAAGATTGTCATCACTATCATCATCATGCACTGGTTCAGTGTATACCGCGGCTTCAGCTGGATCTAGCGGTACTACTATGCGTAGTTAATTTTTCTCGAAGATCATATTTTTCTTCTTCAGATTTATGACTTCGTTCATATCGGTGGCCCAGTGTATTCCTAGTAGCGCAAGATAGGGACTACTGTCATCGACAATCTCTATCACTTCAAAATCTGCCTGCATGCTTGCACCTTCAATATGGACTGTTACCCCTTGCAATATTCCCATGGGCAAAATCTTCTGTTGGTTTGCCATTTGTAACTGAATAGGGGACCATTGTAATGTGGTTCTACCCATGCGTTCCCATGTTTTCTTTGGTAGTACGTTTGCGTCCGAACCCAGATCCAATATTACCTGATCCATTTCATACTCGTCAATTTGCGCAGTCAACCTCATTTCCCTTCCTGTGCGCAATGCATGCTTTCCAATTTTTTGGACCTCGCGCAGTTCTCCTGACCCCGTGCACCTAGTGATAATTTCCTATAGCCCTTTGACTGCCTTGCTGTCGCACAACAATTTCATGCATGTCTCCAAAAAGGTAGTGAGCATAGAAGGATCCATCCCTGGTTCTAGTTGATCCTTACTACCTAAAGTGGAGGCCTCTGTGAAGGTCTTCTTAGCTTCCATGAATGTCTCCTTCGCATGTTCTAAATCAAACTTGGGTTCCTTTGTAGGAGCCTTGCGAACCCACGCACTTTCTTCTGGCTACTTCCCTTTATCATCTCTCGTGGTCATACCACTCCTGAGCATCATGTTTACATTCGGGTCTTCTTCGTGCAGCTCATACCTCATCATCTGTAAGTTCTGAGTCTACGGGGGCTGGAGTACCCCCTTTTCATATATCCTTGCTATCAGCGAAGGTCAGTCTTCTGCCTTGTGACCTTACAATGTGGGAAAATGAGCATATAACCCCACATACTTGGCGTCTAATCCCTCCTACGCATCCCTCAACAATTGTGGTGAGGCTTGATGGACCACATGACCTCTTATAATTGAATGGATGGCACACGATATTCTATACGTTTTTAACTGCGGTCCCAACAATCTTTGCATGTCTTAAACAACAAGAACCTCGCTATTCCACGACAACCCTTCACCCATCAATATATGGAGTGGTTTTAGCATCTATAGGTTTGTGAGATTTTATATGGATGGTTCCCTCCTCAACTTTGAGCTCTTGTGTGATTGACGTGTGGAATGAGTCGTGATCACCCAATCGATCATCGACCCTGATTGCATTCATAAATTCAGCCTCTAATATAATGGAAATAAATGGAATAATTCTGCTCTTCGCATGTTAGTTTGGCCTTCTATAAATGGTGATATCATTCTCATAATGTTGAATATGACCAACATTGAACCTCGACACCCCACAAATCATTTGGAATTCACCCTATTTGGAAAACAAAAAATTTACACACAACTTCAGCAAGAAGACTCTCGGTTTAGGCATTTGAATCTCTGAGAAACAATGCTGATGACCTCTTAATAAATTAGCCTTGGCCTCCTTCAAATATTCTCACGCCCTTTCTTACTTTCTTGCTTTCTTCTTCTTCTTCTTTTTATTTATTTATTTATTTTAATAAAGAAACCCTCTTCCCTAATACAAATCTACATCTGATTCTCGCACTGGGTAGAAATTAACTGAAAGCTAAAAGACTAACTAGGGTGATACAAAATACCACCAAAGATGGAAACTACCAGCTAGGGCGAGAACAAATCCCCATCGAAGTTATGACAATCTTGCAAACAAAAATCCCTCTGGATGGCAGTATGGACAACTCTGATACCACTGTAATATCCCAAACATCAAAATTTTTAATAGATTTGGTGCACTCTATGTGTCCTAATAAAATTCTTGCAATAAAAACACTGAACACAAAACATATATGAGAATGCAACCTCTTATTTATGTAAATAACTAAAAAAAAATTGCATTCCTACACAAGGCCTACTAAAGCCATGTCTATGGCACCTATGCATGCGCATCAACAGAGAAATTAAAGATACTGAAGAACAATCGTGGATCCTGGAGGGATCCACTAGAGAAATCTCACCCATGGGGTTTTCGTCCCTAGGATCAAACTGAAACTGGCCAGGCCAAGTTCTCAACAAACACAATTAGATAGATAGATTTAGAATGCTCACATTGTTAGGCTCCTAGCCCCTTTTACAGGCTTGATGGACTCTCTAGAGACTTTATTTTATTGTTTTACCTCGAAAAATGAAGGCAAATACCATAAGCCAATGTGGTGGGAGAATACCACGGTAAATACCACGGGAAGATTCTGTCCACTTTGACCATATTAAAAAAAGGGAATATTACACTCATGAGTCGACTTCTTTGGATTCTTACAAGGATTCTCCTTCAACATATCATGATAACCTTTAGATCACTTTGATAAACCAACCTTTGGAAGGTTGGGTTAAGGTTTTGAAAAAAAAGGGAAAGAAAGGTCGCTCCGGGGACCTGCATCGAATTGCGTGGTTCTTTTTTGTAATTATTTATTTTGTGATTTGAAATACAAATTTGAAGGTGATTGGAAAATGTGCAAGTAAAATTTTATGTTTTTTAGGCAATGGATCACTTTGTAAAACACATAAAATAATGGTTTAAAACTTAGTCAACAACATAAAAACAAAGATAAATATATCATATATAGAAACACAAGACAACAAAATGATAAAGTAGTTCACCCCACTTCTAGGTTACATATCCTGGTCCAGCTTCCAATGTTGGGCCTATTTCATTAAGTGCTAAATTTTTTGTTTGCATGGATTTACAAAGCTTATAATGTAAAAATTATGCCTCCAATGGATCCAGAACATTCAAAAACCCTAGCTGGGCTCTTGTTGGGTTCAATTTGGCCAAAAACTGAAGAAGCTATGCTCTAGAGAATTTTTTCTGCTAATTTCTCTAGAAACCGCACTCTCTTGCTAACTATTCTACAAATTGCGCCTTTTCCGGAACTGCCAAGTGCCATTTTCGCCTCGCGCCGGTGAGATTCCCGCTAGTTCGGGTGCATGTTATTGGTTCTTTTAAATTCCCTCTAACTCCTTTGAGCAAAAAAAAAAGGGCCACATGGCCCACATATGGGCGAGGTGTTATAGACATATTTGGGCACATCAACCCCAAACTTATATGTCGATGTATTAGGGCTCATCAACCCCTAAAATAGTTGTTTCATACACATAGTCATCTGAATACATCATTCCCCAAAAGTTCCATCTGAGAAACCATCCAGAAATTGCCTAAATTGAACCATACTGACTGCTCCATTGGCAAAGTGCGATGCATACTGAGTGGTACACTGCCAGGATGTGATGCATACTATTTAGGCCTTCTATAGGGTGCGATGGGAGAGGATGGACAAATGTCCGGGACATTTTTCAATTAATTGCACATGGGATCTTCTAGAAACTTCTCCTGTGCCACTTACCTATCTGAATTCGCCCAAGGATGAATAAGGGATCTAAGAAAATCTCCAATCCCTTATCTTGTGGAACCCATTGTAACAAGTGGAATGACACTAATCAAACCCCATGGATAACTCACACCCTTGCAAACACCTATAAATGGATCCCTCATCCAAGAGATCTAGAGGCTGAAATATTGTGAATTGCAAGGAAGTGTTGATAGTTTGTAATTGAGGAAAGAGCATTGTATTCTTGTTGGAGTGATCTTGCTATTTCATGAGGTGAAGAAGGATTGAAGCTGGGAGGATGATGTTGGATCAGACAACTGGGTTGTAATTCTCCTTTCTACTAATAAATCTCTTCAAGTTTCCTTCCATATGATTGTGCAATTGTGAATGTTATCATTTGTGAATGCTATTATTTGTTCATTATATATCTGATTCTGTAATGTTTATGTTGTAATAGATCATGATGCCTTGACGGTTCTTTGTTTTTGTACTTGTGCACGTACTCTCCAAGCGTGTTAAGTAAGGGGAGGAGTTGTAGGATCTGTCAAAGGGGAGAGAGAGCAAGAAAGGGATCAAGCAGAAGTTCCAGGTTGGTTCCTTTATCTTTCTCTTATCTGTTACACATAGAAGAAATCATTGAATTTCTTTAAACTGTTGTTTCTAGAGTAGCTGCCAAACCTAGAGGGCTAGCATTCTTTAGGAATACTAGTTTTCCCATAAACAAATTGGCGACTCC
>APFE030595904.1:0-55760 GCA_000404065.3 Pinus taeda
GACAAGGTAAGAGTTTGAGATGTTGAATTTGGACTAGTTTCTATTTTAATATTGATAACCTTTTTATAACCAATTTTGAAAAATCTAAAAAGATTTACAAGATTTATACTTCAAGAGGAGTTTACTAGGATTGTATTGTAATCTTAGAATGCAACTATAACTAATTTCCTAGAAATTATTTCTTTTGTTTAATACTTCTAATTATTTTAAAAGTAAATATCGCATTGCTTATTTCTGAGAAACTCTTTAAATACAGCAAATGTCAAATAGAAAATGCCTTACAGTTTTATTTTCTAGTTTTGCTACAAACTATAAAAATGCTATCTAAAAGGAGAAGGAGTTGCCTCCTCAGTTGAAAATTTTCTTTAAGACTAGGCCATTAACAGGGAGAGAATCTCTCAACCCTGACAAATCTTGTAGCATAAAGGTCGAATGGCCTATCTTTTCACAGATCTGAAACGGTCCAAGCCACATTTTCTGGAATTTTGTGTGTTTGCCTTTATCTTCATGGGCTTTGTCCCATTTCAGGACTAAATCTCCAACTTGGAATTTCTTAGAACCAGATGATATTGAATCAAATGATGCCTTGATGATCTGCTGATGTTTCGCATGAATAATTTTGGCTTTTTTTCTTTCTTCTTCTAATTTCAAGATTTGGTCATGCCTAAGTTGTAAAGAAGAAGAAGGATTTTCTTCAATAAATTGGACTAGAGCTAGGGAAGGAAGAATCAGATTTGTTGGTAGTACAGCTTCTTTTCCATAGACAAGTTTAAATGGAGAAGAACCTATAGAAGCTTTTTGCGTTATCCTGTCAGCCCATAGTGCAAATATTAAAAGGATTTTGCCAAGTTCTTGTGATTCTGTTCGATATTTGCTTGATTAATTCTTAATAAGGTTTTTGTTTTGTAGATTCTGCCAAACCGTACCTTGAGGATAATAGTTAGCTGAATATTTGAGTTGAAACCTCTTTTTGATTGCGAAATTCAATCATAACATTGCCTGAAACGTTATGATGCATTATCAAAAACAAGAGCTGGTTCGGTGACACAACCTGGTAATGATTGATTGATTCTATGAATTCATAATGGCATTCAGGAGTTTGTTGTCTTTCAGCGGAATTGCTTCCAACCCACTTAGTTGAGTATCGGTAGCAGTAAGGATATACTTTGTGCTGTATTGGAGAATTAGGAGTAATTTCTCCAATAATGTCCAATCCCCATTGCTCAAATGGTTGTTCAATGTTGACCGGTTGCAGGGGAAAGGCTGATTTCTTTAGTCTTCCACTCGAAGTTTGACAACTTGGGCATTTCCTTACATATTCATGAGCATCTCTAAACAGAGTGGGCTAGTAATATCCGGCATGGATGACTTTGTGAGCTGTTGTATCAGCTCCGAAGTGGCCTCCTGCTGGTCTGTCGTGCAATTTCTGCAAGACTTTTTTGCTTTCTGTTTCTCAAGGCATCTTAGTAAAACGGAATCATAATTTTGTTTAAATAGAACATCATCAATAATGGTAAAATTCTTTGCTTTCAACCTTATGGCCCTTTTGTTTTTGTAGGACAAGTTGGGAGGTGCATATCCATTTTTTAGGTAAAATATTAAATCAGCGTACTGTGATTCAGAATTGGTGGTACTTACCTGATTGATGATTTCAGGTTGATATGTATGGCTTGATTCTGGAATGTTGGATGCGCCTACCAATAACCTGCAAAAACCTTGACCTCTAACAATCTTTGCCGGCTTTATTTCTATGTCGTATTCCTGAAGCGCTGTTACCCAATTTGCCCTTTTTTCTCCTAGTTCTCTCTGGATTAACAGTTGTCTAACTGAGGAGAAAGGAACTATAACCTTTGTATGGGCTTTCAGCAGGAATGGTATGTAATGTTTAACCGCTTTATACACAGCAAAGGCTTGTTTTTCTACTTCAGAATAGTTCAATTCTGCACCTTGAAGATTTGAGCTATAAAATGAAATCGGTGCTTCCAAATTGTGATCGTTGATCTGCGTAAGTACTGCAGCGTAAGAAGAATCGGATGCGATGGTGTACAATGTAAAATGATTAGAAAAACTTGGGGTATTTAGAGATGGGGCATTGATTATTGATTTCTTGATTAGTTCAAATGCTTCCTTTTCTGGTACTCCCCATTTGAAGACTGAATTTTTCTTAATCATATTTTGAAGTGGTAAAATAATTTGAGAAAAATATGGAATAAATATTTTTACAAAATTAATTTGGCCTAAGAATGACTGCATGGATTTTTTATTATGAGGAAAAGGGATTTCAGAAAATTTCATTAATCCTGTCTGGGTCGATATAGATGCCATCTTTAGATACAATAAAGCCTAGGAGCTTACCTTGATCAAGAGCGAAAAAAGATTTCTTAGGGTTCAGAGAAATACCGTATTTCTTACAGCCTTGGAAGATTTGATTCAAATCTTGTAAGTGATTAGATCTCTCTCTTGAAAATACAGTAATGTCATCTAAATAGACAACTACTGTTCTATTAATTAACCCTATGAAAGCGATATCCATCGCCCTCTGGAAAGTGGCTCCTGCATTAATAAGTCCGAAAGGCATCTTCTGATAAGCATATATTCCCCACTTGGTTCTAAAGGTGGTCTTGAGTTGGTCATCAGGGTGAACCAGAATTTGATTATACCCTAAAAATCTGTCCAAGAAGGACATTAATTCTGAACCGGCCACTGATTGGAGTATCTGCTCCATAGTGGGTAATGGGAAATGATCTTTTAGACTTGCCTTATTTAAATTCCTGAAATCAATACAAATTCTTATGTCGCCATTCTTTTTTCTGACTGGTACCATATTGGAGACCCAATTCGAGTGTCGTACGGGAAAAATAATCTTAGCTTTTAAGAGTTTGTTGAGTTCAGATTTTATCTGACCCTCTAGGTTTGGGTGTATTTTTCTCAATTTTTGTTGAATTGGTTTCTGCTCGGGAAGCATTGGGATAGTGTGCTGAATAATAGATGTGTCATAAGTTTTTAGATCATCATATCTCCAAGCGAACACATGTTTATTTTTTCGTAACAGAATAATAAATGCTTCCTTTTCCTCTATAGAAAGTCCCAATCCTATGTTAATATGTTGAGGATTTTGTTCGGTGCCAAGGTTTATTAATTCAAACCTTAAGGTAGAGCTCTGAAGTTTTGTATTAGAGACAGGTTTGAACCTGTCTTTAATATCGTAAAGGTCTTCAAGCTTTACTACACGCTTAGGGATTGAATTTTCTTCATGTTTACCTTGTATTTGAGTATCATGCTCATCTTCCTCAATTATTTGATTGTCATAGGATTTTTCAGAGGTCAGAAATTGTAAGATGTCTTCATCATGGTTAAACGCTCTCCAATTGGTTACATTATCTGGAATGGATGGCCTAAAAAGTAATTCTACTGAAAACCTATCGGGACTATAGTCCTCTGAAGGGAGCAACTTGGAAGCGACATTGGCCAGCAAATCAGCTGCGGAGTTCTGCGCCCTGGGTATGAAAGATATATTGAATGCTTGGAAATGGGAGGTAAGTTCTTGTACTAGCGATTGATAATGTTTAAGATGGTTCGAAAGACAGTGAATTGTATTCCTTACCTGCTTAACAATTATTTCAGAGTCACCAAAAACCTTTAAGTACTGAACTTTGAGGCCGATTGCTTTGTATAGTCCTTGGACAAGCGCTTCGTACTCGGCTGTGTTATTAGTGCATTCAAATTCTAATCTACAAGACATCATTGTTTTTTCTCCTTGTGGGCTGACCAGAATGCATCCTGCTCCTGATCCTTCGCTGGACTTAGATCCATCAAAATATAAAGACCAAAATAATGAATTATCTACAGTTTTTGTTACAACAATCTCAGTAACATTCACGCATTTAGACCTGTTGGTCTGTGAAAAGTTTTCGATTTGTGATGCAAAATTGTCAACTGAGAAAGGGAATTGCTGGGCAATATAATTGCCGAAAAATGACTCTGAAGAACAGTTTCCTAGGATATTATTGTTGAACGCGACTAGCTGGTTTTCTTGTTCAAATTCTGTAACAGTATGGGTCATATGTTTCTCTCGATCAATCCTTATTTGATTGGGCTTGCCCTTATAGGGGAGCCACATATGTGACCAATCGGTGGGGATATACCCATGGAGTTTTTCTGACCAATCCCTGCTTAAAATCAATCCATAAAATTTAGGTATATCGGCGATTAGAATATCGATCCTTTGGACAATTCTTGGATCTGCTGATAGTCTGATTGTTACAGAGTTTATTTCTCCTAGGACTTGAACTTTAGTTCTATCTAACTGCATGATGTGAATAGAAGACTTCTGGGGCTCTATATTTAGTTTGGAACAAACTGAAGCAGGCATTATATTGGAAGATGCTCCAGAATCAATTAAGCAGTTGTGCAAATTTCGATTATAAATTTCATAAGTTAGGAGGAAAGGAGGGGTATGGGAGTTTGATCTATCTCCAATCAGAATTGTGTCGGTTGCCTCAACTCTACCATCAGGAGGTTGTCCTGAGTCACTTGCAGCTTTAGTGGTGGGAAGAGGGGAAGAAGGGACAGCGTTAAATTCTTTGAGTAGTAATTTCTGCTGATGTTTTAATTTACTAAGTTCAAACATGGTAATGTTTGCCTTAGTTTTCTTCATGTCATCGACAATGTTGTAATCCATCGAATCAGAAATTACTAAAGTCTTAGATGGTGAAGGTGTAGTAGAAGATGATGGCTGATTGTTGGATACTGTTGCGGCTGGTTTTCTAATGGGTACCTTTTCCTTTACAGTATTGGTTCCGGCACTCCTTTTTTTAGGATTAGCTTGGACAGTTTCGGGAGCACCTTTACTCCTTGTAGTGACAGGAAAGGCTTCTTGTTCGGCATCAATATCGGAATTAGGGAGTATAAAGTCCCACATTCCGTGACATTCAACTACTTCCTCTTCTTCTCCTTCCGATGGTATAACTGTTTCTTCCTCTTCTTCTTCCTCAGGATCCGAGTCTGCATATGATATAACATTAGGGGGTTTGGACTCGGGTTTCTTGAAATTCCTATATGGTTTCTTCATTAAGGATTCTGATACTTGTTTCTTGATTTCAACCATTTCGTTCGACATAGTTTTAAGGACTTTTTGAAGGCCTTCCATGTCATATGGATCCTTAATGTTCTTTTTCTTAGAGTCGTCTTTAAAGGACACCTTTTTAGATTTTCTTTCTTCCAAGGCAGTTTTCTTTTCTAAGGCGATTACACTTTTTTCTACTGCGAGTGCTTCCTTTATGTTCTTGGCTAATGTGGGCTTTTTGGCCCTATCAACGAATATAGCAATGTTTGAAGGCAAAGCAGTGATATACCACTCGCTTCTAACTTGTTCGCTTAGTTTATCATCAGTGGGGATCTTGTTCAAGAGTTTGTTAAATCTGGAGTTGAACTCCTTGATGGGTTCTCTTGATTCGATTCTTAAGTTTGAAAGATCATGGACAAGTGTAGCTAAGGATCTGTCATCACCGTATTTGGTGAGAAACTGTTCCTGGAAGATATTCCAACTCGTGATGGATCCAGAGGGTAAGGAAAAATACCAAAACCCTGCAGATCCTTGTAGTGAATAGGGAAACAATCTTACTACAACATCTTCTTCAGTGACTCCCTTTAGATTGACTGAAAGCATAAAATTGTTAATATGTTCTTCTGCAGAAGTTGCACCATCTGGATTGAATTTGGGTAACCATTTTTCGGGGTAATTGGGTAATGGATGTAAAGGTGCAGACATAGTAACTGCACCAGGACTTCTCCATGGTCTTTGGGCCATCTTAGGATTACCGACGATTGCTTGTGGTGTTCCAGGTGCTTGAGGTGGAGGCAGAAGTACAGACTAAAAAGATTGTGATGCTTGAGATGAAGTCCCTTGGTGAACAACTATATGGAGTGGTGAAGTGGGTGTATGACTTTGCACAGGTGATGATGAAATGGAAGATGATGGAGAAAGGGTATCGCTACCAGAACCTTCAGTGGTATTTTTGATCCTTTTCCTTTCGGGTAAAGGAAATTCAGGTAGCTCAATACCTAGCTTTTCACTTTGGAGTCTGGTAAGATGGGGGGGTAAGCAAAATTGCGAAGTGTGGCTGCCTTGTGATACTTCAGATCTAGGAGGGGATATTGAGAAGCCTTGAAGTTTCTGGATGATGGATTGAACTTCAGGGGACTCCGGACTTAAGTGTTATGAAGTATGATGTAATTGAGCAGTAGTGGTTGATTCCTCTTCGTCTCGTCTGGATACTGGAGATTCAGAATGCGAACGAGATATTCGAGGAGAGGTGGAGGGTGAGTTGCTCTTTGAATGGTTTGTAGGTGTTGGCTTACTCACCATTCATAGCGTATGGCCCTCCTTCTAGCGCCAGAAATGTTGAGGCCTCCGAAATCGTTGCCACAACATCGGGGATAACCACCTGGTCCGGACCTTGGTACAGCTCCTTTTCCGTTTGGAATGGTGGCTCCGACTGGATATAACGGGACTAGTTTCCCGATAATGAAATAAAAGGGATGGATGGGTGATGAATAAATTGCTTAAATGATAGGCGAATGACTTATTCTATTGACAAAATAGGGAAACTAATACTAATCCCGAGAACAACTTATTCATTCAGAATGTAGTGTTAAATAATCTTTATCTATTTATCAGACATATAGATCACTTTGTAAAATAAATAAAAGATGTTCAATCATTCAAAGATTGCTTCACATGAATAGTCACAATGAAGCGATACATACATATTACTACATTCACTATTCATATCATCGATACATATATACGTCTGAAAGGAGAGCATGCGATAAACGACCAATAGTGGAATGCGTAAGGAATGCTGTGAAAAACACACATATATATAAGCGATAATAGCAAGAGCGATTTCAATAACAATTCATATAACGAAAAAGAATACAGACGCAGATAATAGTACCATGTGAGCTGTAGATCGATCCGAAATATCAATCGCTATTCAAAATTCCTTCTTCAACACAGAAATACTTTCAAACAATGACAATAGTGCACATTTGCATAAAAGCTTTCCTCATCAAATTCGGAATAATTGGTCAAGTTTCATAAAAGAATATCCCTGAAGTACAATAGTGCAACTTCAGGGTTTAAGTCATATACAAAACTTTTACGACCCTTTCTAAATGCATGAAAGGGTCTTTAAATACTACTAAACTAAAAAGATCTATGAAACAAAATCCTACTAAATTGTTATCAGTAAATCTGGTCTACTTCTCAGGGGTGATCTGGCAGTCGGTGAAATGAGTCATGCCTCAGGTTGTTTGCCCTTAAACCTTAGCTGACTTATCGTGAGCATTAGTTCTACTTCTGGCGGTTTGTTGAGGCGTAAACTGAATTGGGCGGCGAAGGTGGCATCCTGGATGTCAGGTATAATATAACCGACAACATCGGTTAGGCACTTCAAGACGGCTCTTTGGCTGTATGGTTTGATTAAAAAGAACCAATACACATCCCATGTCAGACTGTTGACTCCAGCGATCAATCTTGCGCTTTTCTCCAAGTTCGGATAGCATGAATGCTCCAATATATTTGCCGTTGTTAATTGACCTGGAGTGCATTGGGAAATTATGTTAGATAAATACAATGTATTATTTACTAATTCAACCAAATTTCCACTGATTGTCCTACATCTGGAAGTCGCTCTTTCTGCTTTCATCAGTTGTGATTGCCATTCTGTGAATAATATTTCTTTGTGCGATTCTAGAATTCTTGGTAGATTAGCTGCCTGACCTACATCTGAATCCTGCCATTCTATAAAGTTTGTCAGTGTTTCCTCTGCCTGATCCAAGTCGGCTCTTGCTTTGTCTACATTTTCGCTTATAGACGCTGACAATTCGCACAATGGTTCTGCTCGTATGAGATGTCGACATAACAGCTTAACCTGATTAATCAATCCCTTATTTAGTTGGAGTGCTTCTGCTTTAAACTCATCTATCTTAGGGAGATTTTTCGTTTGCTCAATTTGAGTGGTCAATTGAGCAATTTGTTCATCTTTGGCTTTTATTGTTCCCTCAGTCGATATTCTTAACTACTCTAGTGCCGCTGATAGCTCCTTCTGCTTTTGCATTGCGCCTTCATCTATCCTCTGTTTTTGCTCTTGTAATTGCTTGACTAGCTGGTTATTGTTCTGCTGCTGTACTAGCAATTCTTTCTCGGCCTGTTCTGCCCTCTGCTGAACTTCTGATAGTCTCACCTGTAGTGAAGAGATATCCTGATCCTTTGCTTTCAACAAATTGCTCACCTCCGTTGCTTTATCAATAGTCGCCGAATATGCTCCTGCGAACTGTGATAGCTTAGTTAATTCATCAGAGGGGTTGAATTCCTCTTTCCATACAACATTGCCCGTTATTGTTAATTCAGGGAATGGGGAAGGTTGATCAGTTCTTCTCCTTTTCCTCTGTCGCTTTACGACGACTTTATGCTTGGGGCTGTAAAATATATCTAAAGGGGGGATTTCTTCAATTTGCAAAATGATCTCCCCCGTCGGAACTTTAGGAATTATCTCTAATTCTTTTGTTTTGGGTAGGCCGCTGGTTTCACTTGAAACCGGTTTCGATGTCGCTTCCTGTGTATCGCCTTCCTTTGAAACCTCATCATCTTTTGAGCACTCTAAGTTATTGATGATTGTACTGAATTGATTCCATTGCTGGAGCAAATTCGGATCAACTAATGGATCTTGGTTACCTTTAGAGCTGCTCTCCTCTTGGGTCTTTGCTTGGGTTTCTTCTTGTTGCTGTGCATTTTCCTGAGTTACCTCCTGCCTTTGGCTATGCGTCTCCTCCTGCTGTTTTGATGTAGTAGGAGGTGGTGTATTATGTCGCTGTTCAGACTCGCTTGACCTGGTTACTGTCGGTATAGTCGCTAACAGATCTAGAGGCAGAGTTTGCAACCTCTGTTCTCTGATTCTGTTAAACTCAACTAGCCCTTCATCATTATAAACATTTCGGGCAAGCGACTTGACTTGATACAATGATTTGGCTTATGCGAACAAGTCTTCGAATTTGTCTTCTTTGTGCTCGACCTTGGCCAATTTGGCCTGGTCGAGCGCATTGTAAGCGATTTTTCTTGGATCATACTGCCTCCTTGGCATAGTAGCCAGGGTGAGAAAATTCATTTTCCCGGCTTCCTTCTTTGCATGCTTGATGTCATTCAGTGTATACATTCCATTTCGCAATGGAAAAGAAGGCCAAACATGTTTTTTAGCTCTTTTCAGGGTTTGGGTAACCCCTTCAGCGCTGATTTGATAAGCTACCTCCATGGCAAGTAGTTTATCGGGGATGTAAAGTGGTAGCACATGTGGCTTAGCCTGACTGCCAAAAACTCTGATATAGGTGAATTTCTCCTCCCCAAACCAGCTCGCTACTGCAGTCAAATCTACCGCTACTTGCTCGGATATTTTAGGGGCAGGCTTATTAAAAATTAAATAGTGAATTGGTAACATAAAACCGTTGCAAATTTGGTCCAGGTGGTGCTTATAACTAGTCTTCCAAAGTTTTCGATGATATATGTGAATGGGTGTGGGGTCTTGCGACGTCAACCTCCATCCCAGTACAGGAAATTCAGAATTAAAACACAACACATCCATAATATATGCACTATAGTAAAATGGCGGAATAACCTTCTCTGTGACACGATAGTCAGACCTGAAGTCAAGAATGGCTTTGGCTAACTTGTCGGATAATATGACTGCCCAGTCCATGATTTCTCCACTGCATGCTGCCTCAATTAGAGGAACCATTTCTATGTTGATATTGGCAGAGTCATGCAATCCCCGTAGCCTACGCATCATAATTCCAGCATAACAGTAAGGTGAACACAGGGAGTCAACTGAGTACTTACCCGAGGTTTCATGCTTGTGCTTTGCTGGATTCTGTCTCCAGCTTCGAATAGGTTTAGATTCAGTCTCGTTCTCTGCTTGAAACTTCTCCAAAAATGTAGCATTATACTTCTTCTCTTCTCGTGGTAGGTGATACATTAGCCTCATGTCTTCAGCTCGAAACGAACCGAAAACCCTTCCATCCGTAGATTCAAACAGTCTATCGATAATTGGGAGCTCTTGGAGTGCCCATCTTACCACATCTGTTTAAGGAAGAACTTTCTCCCGAGCCGCTATTCTGTGTAGGAAGGAGTCAGCCAAGTCTTTTAGATTAGCATCAGACTTGCTGGTATTGTCGCATAAAATCTCCACTTCGGTCACCATTGGCCCTTCGGCCTCAATCAAATTATAGGTCCCCTGCCAAGTGGTCTTGGGGAGTCCTAGGCATGTTGTATCTGATATTAGTCCTTTGTTCTTCCCAGTTGGATCAACGACAGTTAGCCCTGTAGCTGGCGGAGCAGTAGGCATTGTAGTCTTCTTGGATTTCTTTCCCATTCCACTTTCTTCTGTTTCTGTGAAAGAATTCTGCGCAGAGTGAAAGATAAGCGCAACACATGCAAAAATATCATGAATCGAAGAGAATGAAATATATATATATTTTGGCGCATTCACAGTAATTAATCGACTTAAGGTGATCTTAGGATCAAATACGTGGATGGCTTCAAGCCTGCTTTTCTTATTAAATGGTCGTTACGGCCTGTCAGTCTCATTAATTACAATTGCTTTGATTAATGGATAAATGATTTATTTGAAGCATGTTGAGGGCAATTTGGCGGTTTGAACACGGATGAGCGGCTTTTTCAAAGGATGTGGCCTTAATTACGAATAAATCAAATCAAACTGCCTTTATGATTGTTACCTAGAGAAATGTGCCATTTACCTTTTGCGAAATCGGGCATCGGCGAAATGCTAAGTTGTTGCATTGGTTTTGCTTGGAATCCCCGATCGCCGATATCCGATATCGCATCGCGTCGGGTATCGTTGGTAGTGCTGCTTAGGATTCGGGCATGGTGAATCACCGATTGCCGATAGCAATATTGCATCGCATCGGATGAGGAGAAGCTTAGTTGCGCTTTAGATGTTATCGCCGATTGCCGATTGCCGATTTCGCATCAAATCGTAGCAAGGCTCATTACTTCGTGTTACTTTATGCTTTGCCGATATCCGATAGCGATTTCGCATCGACGAAAACCAATATGTCCCTTACATTGTATTTTCTTTTTTCATTGCGATATGCGATCTTGCGATCGCTTTATCGCAATGATAAAAGTAAATCGTTTTATATCGGGGTTTTTGATTAGTTTTATTAAAAAGCCTCTTTGTGAAATAGAACTTTAAATTGATACCAATTTGAAACAAAAATTAAAAAGGGACCCATTTCACATTATATTTTTTGGAATTTTAATGATATGAAATGGGGGGTTGTTGTAGGGCACAACACCGCACTAACATAATAAAATGTTGGTGTGGTTAGCACTAAATAGATTAGGTGTCAACAAAACCTTCACTTTTTATATAATTTTCCACCACTAAACCTCTTCCTATTAGCTGGATCCAATTAAGGTTCATACCAAAGTTTAGAAGTTTAAATACCTATAATCACAATCCCCCCCATATAAGTTCACCTTCATTGTGAGTCAACTTTACATGAACCTTGTGAAGATTTAATATGTATTTTTCTCGTTCATCTACCATATCCTCTACCACTTCAATCTCTCTAGAACTCAACCATCCCTATAACCAAAGTGTAGTGGACCTTGGTTTGTTCACAGTTTTCAAGGTAACTTTACCAATGAATTGAAAGTGATGGATTAGTTCTTTATAAAGGAAAAATATTTTGTCACAATCCATGATAACATCTACGCCCACTCTAAAATGGGTGCTCATGCCAACCTTCTAAGGAAAAATATTTCCAATCATAGGGAAATCCAAAATCAACGCCTTTCATTAGTTTGAGACATTATGCGATATTTTTCTTTATGAACTTATCTAATCCAAGGTAGCACTTAGGAAGGTTTGCTTTACTTTTGGTATCTACTTGTGTCTTCTTCGCCAACATAGAATTTATAAAGATACACATCTCATAATTTTTTAGTAGAATTTCCTTTAAACAAATTTCTCAATAGTAAGCCATGTCGTTTTAACTTGTTTGTTATTTTTTAATCCCATCCATTTAGGTTTCCCATGTGTTTTTGTAGAACCAAGGGGATGTTAAGGTCTATTGATGTCTTTTGATGCTTCCACTATAGAGCCCATTGATTCCCAATATCAAAACCTTACTATGCTTTATTATGCTCCCTAAAAATGCTTGAATTTCAATACCATGGTACATTTCTCTTTCTAAATGCCAAAACGTAGTCCGACTATTCTTTGATAAATATTTGGTTCTTCTTATATTTTTGTTAAGATTATTTACACATAACATGAACAATAACTAAAGATTCAAAGAAATTAATTACCTTGTAAGGAATATCATCCTACTTTTTTATAACATAAATAAAAAGAGTATATATTTATCATAAAAAATATTGGATGTATATGATTACATCTATATGCCTTTATTCTTAATAAGCCCCTTCCTAAAATATCATTTATTTTCACATTGATCATATTATTGGAACACAAATAACCAAAATTTCATAGTATGAATTTTTTTTATCCATATGATACCCTACAATTCATTACATAAAAAACATATAATTTAAAATATAAATAGATATTTAGATTATATGCTCTCCTAAAAAAGACACCTAGTGATTTTGACATTCTCAAATAGTGAGTTCCATAATCCAAGGAGTCAAGGTTTCCCCTCTCTTTCCATTTTATGTGTGTGTGTGTGTGTGAAGGTAACTGGCATTGAGTCAATGCCAGAGGCCTTGTCCTACTTAGAGATAAATTTTAAAAGTCTCAACCATCTCTTCCCATATCTCAATACCATTTAATACAATAAACCTGGACATTTGTGAATTTGGTTTCTTAATCTAATAACCTATCCACCTCTTTCGTATTGTAACACCCTCCTCCCACATCTACCCATGTAACCGACCATCTAGGGTAAACATGTGACGAGAGGCCACTATGATATGATTTGACCCCCAAGTCTCGTTAAGGAAGTGGAACTGATGTAAACACACCATACGTACCTTCAACATCATCATTAGGACCCTCAGGAACCATCACAACCTTTCTACCAACCAGCCCCTGGGTCCCACTAAGATTTTAGACTACTTGACTCTCGAACACTCCCATGCTATGGGCCTGACAACATCTAGGACACTCTATATTCTCTCATGACAAGGAATGCCAATGTCTAGGGACTAAATTACACAATGATGTGCCAGCGTCCCTGGGATTTGAGGCCCCTTTTAGGCCTAGATCCCAAGTGACTATCCAGAATTGAATGAAACTCTCAAAACTGTTAGAAAATTATATATTACATAGTAATGGAACACATAAAATATATTGTAGAAATATAAACACAGAAAATGCATAAAACAAGAGAGATACAGATATACGTGGTTCACCCAATTTGGGCTACGCCCACGGAGAAACAACGAGTCCTTCCTTTTGTATTATCCAACAAAATGAAGAGATACAACCTATAGTAGATGCGTTGTAATTCCCTCTTCACTCTCACATAATCTCCTCTCTCTTTCTTGCTCAAAATACACATCTGCATAGTCACAATACAATTCCCTCATATATAACGAGGAGTTACCTTCTAGGGAAAAAAGCCCTAAATTAAACATAACTTCTACCATCATATTTCCGCCTAATGAACAACCCAGATTGACTACGAAATTACAACATTTTACAAGGAAATTTTACATCTATTTTTAGCTTTGGGGGCATTACCCCCAATCCCCCGCCATGGGGGGGGCGGGGGCGCTCTAAAGAATCGTCGTCGCTCCCCCTGGACCCCCCTGTCAATGCGCAAAAATGGGGCTGTGTCGTCACGCCATTACAAATAGGGGTCCAATGCAGTGATACCTTTGAATAAAGAATATAATTAGGCTCCACACCAACCAAGAACAACAAGATAGTAGGGAAATGAAAGTACAATTGCAATTAATTGAATAATACCTTGACTGGACCCCTACTAGTCATGACATGAATTTCGTCAAACATATCATGAATATGTAATATACAGGCATAAATAACAGATCTAAGCATAGGGGTATCATACTTAGTTTAGAATCACTAAGAAGCATTGATGCCTCAACACATTAGCTAACATTTCATCCAGTAGGTTGTAGATACATTGTTCATTCATTCACCAATAAAAAACATGATGAGATCCATACATAGCTACTACTATAAAACATATACATAACCAACATAATAGCAATAAAAATACCAAGGAAATCATAGCCATATAACTCACATATAAACCGATATAATACTCATAGAAATACAAGGAGAAATAACCACATATTGATGATGAAAAATCCAAACCCAAGATGGGACTTCCATGTTCCACTTGACCATAGAAAGGCTGAGCCAAATCTCTCTTCATCCATTCACCCCTATGCCATATTCCAAGCATGAATATGGGATCTCGTAGAACACATCAATCCAAAATCATCCAGGGCTTCCAGAGAACATCCACCTCAACCCATCAAATAGTGATTCCACCTCATGGTGGAACATAAAAAAAAACAATCACTAGAGTGGTCTCTATCCAAGCATTATAGGACTCCATAGTTTTTGTTCCAAACAAGGCTTCTAGGACTAGTAACTCAACCCACAACTTATATAGGGCTTCCAAAACGCTTGTCCGAATAGGGCTTCCAGGATTAGTAACTCAACCCACCCAGGGATTCCAAAGCCTTTTTCCAACCAAATCTTCTAGGACTAGTAACTCAACCCAAGCTATTATAGGGCTTCAGGAGTGTTTTTCTAGCCAAGGCTTCGATGAAATAGTAACTCAACCCAAGCTAAAGGAAACATTAGAACCAACCAAAACAAAACAAGGAAATAAATCCACAGTCACCATGGCTATCCAGGAAATGGAAAGGCTAGGCAAATCCACTATCAATATCGACCATCCTCCATGCCAATGACATATGATGACCAATAAACCACATGCATATCCCATGCATGCTAGAACTAGTGAGGAAAACATACATGAAACTCACTACCTGCTAGCAAATCCCATTGTAGTTGTTAATCCCAATGTCCTCTTGCGCTTTCCTTCTCTTCCTTTTCCTTCTTGTTCCAAAACTCCAAGTATGCCACACCCTCCAAGAGTGCTCCAAAAGACTCTAAGTGTCCAAGAATGAGAGAGACAAAGAATAATGAGAGAGCTCCAAAACTGAATTGCATTTTCCATTATTCTCCTTCATTTTCCTCCTCACATGCAATTTGTGACCTTTCACCTCCCTTTTATCTTATTTTCCTTTATTTTCATAAACAAAATGCAAATAAATTCCATGCCACCATCCTTGGTGTTTAATATCACCTATAACAACAAGACTATTGTAAGAAAAACATACTATTGATGGAGCTTTATAACTTAGCTCGTTGCAGTGTTTATATTAATCAACCTGCTGAGAAGGAAACCAACATTAAAACATAACAAACATAACATCATAATGACATGACACCCATACTACTTACTGGAGATTTATAACATAGATCATGGTGGTATTTACATCCATATACATATGTACATATACTAAAAATCACTAAACATTTACCAAAACATATACCAAAGACATACACCAAAACACCATACCAAAACTTCTTTACCTCAACTGGCAAACAATGAAGGATACATAGCACACATCTGATTTGACACCCCCCATGTTGCTTCATCAGGCCTGAAGTGCTTCCATTGCACCTTAACCTAGTCAATTGCTTGGTTCTGGAGCATGAGCACCTTTTTCTGCAATATACACTAAGGCAATGACTAGAATTCTCCATCTAGTTCAACCTGCAATACAGACGAGTCAATCGCGTGGCCAACATCTTTAACATACTTCTTAAGCAATGATACATGGAAAAAATCATGTACTTTCACTGTTGGAGGCAATGAAATTCGATAGGCTACTGGCCCAATCCTCTCAATAATACTAAATGGTCCAAAAAATCAGGGTGCCAGCTTGGCACATGATCCAATCTATAAGGAGCTTGTCTTTGGTTTGATGCCCAAGTACACTTGTTCCCCAACCTGGGACTCCTTGAACAACCTGTTTTGATCTACATAGTTCTTCTATCTATCTTGTGTTTCCTTTAGTATCTTCTTGATTACCTGCATTTCCTATTCCATGTCCACCAATATGTCTGGTCCAATCAACACCCTGTTAACTGGATCACTCCAACTGATGGGAGTATTGCAACTCCACCCATACAATGCCTCAAATAGACACATGTTCAAAGATTTTGGATATCCATTCTTGTAAGAGAAATCTACTAGTGGAAGATACTCTTCCCACCTTCGATGTTGATGCATCACATACATCCACAACATGTCCTCCAATATCTTGTTTACCCTCTCTATCTGTCCATCAGTCTATGAATGATAATTTGTACTGAAGGCTAAATTTGTGCCCAAACCTGCAAATACCTCCTTCTAAAACTTGGAAGTGAACTTTGCATCCCTGTCTGACACAATATTATTTGGAACACCATGAAATCAAACCACATCTCTGATGAATACCTGTGCTACATCGCTAGTTGAGAATGTAGACTTCACTAGAATGAAGTGTGCAACCTTTGTCAACCTGACCATAATAACCATGATGGAATCATGCTTTCTCACTATCCTCATTAAACCTATAATGAATTCCATGGAAATGACCTCTCATTTCCATTCTGGATACGCAATCATCTGTAGCAGTCTACCTGGATGCTTACACTCTGCCTTCACACATTGGCAATCAAAGCACCTAGCCACAAACCCTACTACATCCTTCTTCAACTTTGGCCAATAATAAAATTTCTTCACTGCAGTCAATGTCTTCTAATAACTTGGGTGACTCGAATATGTTTTCGCATGAAACTCCCCCAACATCACCTTCTTGAACTCACTGTTATCTGGCACATATATCCTGTCTCTGAATCTAACCAATCCATATGTTGTAAGGCAATAGTCCACATCCTGTGCACCTGCACCTATAACTTTACCTATACTACTACCTATACCTGTACCTGTATTTTGCTGCAACCTATGCATAATCTCCATATACCTGACATTTTATTGACTTGCTTGCAAGATCCTATCTTATAAGTCTGTCCCATAGGAGCTCATAGCTACTAAGTGATTTACATGTACCTGCCTACTAAGAGCATCTGCCACCTTGTTCTCTTTACCTTTGATATACCTGATCTCTAAATCGAATTCAGTGATCATGGCTAACCATCAAGCCTACCTACCATTCAGGTTTGGTTGGTCAAATAGATACATAACCCATTTTGATCACTCATCAATACAAACCTCCTACCTAAAATATAGTGTCTACACATCTTCAATGCATGCATGATCAATGCCAGCTCAAGGTCATGAATGGGGTAGTTTTTCTCATGCTCATTCATCTTTAATGACTCATAGCATACTACATATCCATCCTACATAAGGACTCCACCAAGCCCTCTCTTGTAAGAATATGTGCATACTACAAACTCTTTGTCTGGATCTATAATATTTAACATTAGCGCATGTGTCAACAACTACTTAAGCTGCTCAAACTAGCCTCACACTCCTCTATCCATTCGAACTTCTTACCTTTCCTCTATAATGATGTAATGGCATAAGAAATCTATGAGAAGTTCCTGATGAAGATCCTGATGAAGATCCTGTAATTAACCTGCCAACCTCATGAAAGACCTTACCTCATCTACATTCCTGGGAGCCACCTACTCCATGATGGCCCTTATCTTTTTTGGATCTACTATAATTCCCTCCTTGGAGACAACATGCCCTAAGTAATGTGCTTCAGTTTGGAAGAAACTACACTTTCCGAGCTTAGCATACAATTGATGCTTTCTCAACGATCTCAACACTACTGCTGAATTCTCGACATTCTCTTCCTCATTTTTAGAATATACCAATATGTCATCAATGAACACAATAAAAAAACTTATCCAAATACGAACGCAACACATTATTCATCAAACACATAAATTTAGCTGGGGCATTAGTCAAAATGAATGGAACTGCAACAAAATTATAATTCCCATACCTGGTCCGGAAAGTTGTCTTGTAGATTTCTTCTTCCTTAATGTGTACCTGATGATATCTGGATCTTAGATCAATCTTTGAGAACACTGTTTCTCCCTCCAACTGATCAAACAAGTCATCGATCCTCGATAACAAATACCTATTCTTGATGGTCACTTTGTTCAACTTCTTCTAGTCAATGCATAATTTGAGAGTACCATCCTTCTTCTTCACAAACAATACAGGTGTGCCCCATGGTGATACACTTGGCCTGATAGATCCCTTATCTAACATTTCCTTCAACTGTAGCTTCAACTCTACCAAGTCTAGTGTACTCATCCTGGAAGGTGCTCTTGATGTCGACGTTGCCCCTGGAACTAACTCAATAGAAAATTCTACCTTACTGTGAGGTGGAAATTATGTAATGTCATTGGGAAATACATCCGGAAACTAATGTAAAACTGGGTACCTACTCAAAACATCTGCATCCTCAACTTCCTTACTTTTTTCACTAGATATGTGTACTACAAATAATACACACCCTTTCCTGTGACTGCCTTTTCCTGCATAGTTGTTGCCATCCTAAATGATGTGGCTTTCTTCTTTCCCTGTAATATGATCAGTTCCCCATTGTCATCCAAGCACTCAATGGCCTTGTCATAACAATCCACCTTGGTTCTATGAACATACAACCAATCCATGCCCAACAACATACTATATGATCCCAACAGTAATGAATTCAAATATGTTTTGGTAGGAACCAAATGCACAAGCTCTTACCCAATGATGAACTCACTTATTTGTACCTGTAACCAACTGCAGTAATCAAGATTATGCATGCAATTCCTTACTTAAAACACACTTATCCACCAAGTTAACATAGCTATAATTAGATCCAAGGCCAATCAAAATATAAATAACTTGATCACAAAGCTTACCATCCATCTTAATGATAGATTTCTCATGGTATGCTTGATTGTTATCCAATGCTGCATAAATAGGAGGAACACTCTAACCAACATCCCTAACAATTTGTGCCTCCTGCACACTATATATACGAGGCCTACCACCCTGATTCTGCAGACAATCTCTCCTGCAATGATCTTTGCCACAATTTCAACACTCTATAGGCTTCCAAACTACATCCTTATTTTGTTCTTCTGATCGAAATCCCTATCCTCTGTCAAATGCATTGAACTTATTTGATGGCGTTTCATTCTCTTTATTACATGTACCCTGAGGTCTTACTTTCTTCTTGTCCCATTTTCCTTTGTTCTTTGCAATACCTTTCCAGTTTGGTTTAGTCTTGAATTTGCACTTCAATTGCTCATAATAATGCTTTAACTTTTAGATGGCCTCCTCCAATGATCTAGGCTCATCAAGCTCAATCCTATCTTTGACTTCCATCAGTAACCCTCTAGTGAATCTCTAAATCTTTGCCTTCTCCTCCTTGAGGTAAGGCACATACCTCAGTAGCTCCAAGCACTGCTAGTGTACTCATCATCTATCATAGATCCCATATTTCACTCATAGAATTCCTTCACCCTATCAACAAAGTATCTCTCTCATAGGTATTTTAATAGTAGTCCTTTGACATTATTAACATCTTCCCACCAAATTCCTGCTTTACCTTTGAGACTGAATGTAGCTATTATGACTTTCATGTTCTCTAAATAGTCATGAAATCTGAATAACTTCCTCATACCAAGAAACAATGCCTCTGCATCCTATGATTTCTTCATATCTCCATCAAATGTAGGTGACTTTTCTTTCTTAAACTCATCTGAAAAATACCCCTTATCACTCCTCCTATAAGATAATGCCATCAATCATCATGCCTATCAAAACCATAACTAGAATGGTACCTATGTCTATCACCTCTCCTATCTGGAGTGTCCAACAATCTGCCATCTCTCACTATGTCATCACTATCTCACCTGTGACCACCATGTGACCTATTGCCATATGCCCCATTAGTTTATTTCCTCATGCTCATGGCTGATCCAAAGTGATCCCCGTCACTGAAAATTTGACCAAATCTGAAGTATCGCTGCATTTACCTTTGCTAGCTTCTCTTCTGTATGTATGCTTCTATTATTATCTTCCTTACAACTCCTTATTTCTTCTGTTAAGCTTCTTAGTGTATCTGCCAAATCGGAAGAATTCCCAACACCATACTATTGATTTGATCCATAGGGAGAGTATTTGTAGTCTACCATCTTGCTAGACATTTGATATTTCTTCATGCAAGGTATATCATGTCAACTAAACCAAATCACAATAAACCAACATACCTTAGTATAGTTCGAGGGGGATACCTTGTCTACAAGATCAACAAATTAACGTGATAGATGTATAACATAATCATGACAACATATAGGAACATAACACATAAGAATATAACCATGTAACCGTCATTCTAGCTAGGTTCTAGTCATCAATGCATGACCTTATAAACAAAACATACCATGACCTCAAGCATGACAACAACCACTACATCACTATACACTTGACCACATGTGAACTTAACACGTGTAAGCAATGCGTAATCAACCACACACATGCATAAACACATATAGTCAAGCATAAATGAACAATACTTGTAACAATAGGTAACAACATGTAACCAAGAATACAAGGATGATACATGTAAGCGAAATATAACAACATGTAACCAGTCATACACTCATGATGATGCATTCCACAAAAACACCATCAACTTCCACATGGCGACATCACTACAACCATGATATACACCATGAAAATGCAACAAGTACATGGAATACAAGCATAAGAGGCACACACACAACCGACATGAAGGAATGACCAACACACAACCCATCCAGTTCGAGGGGTGAACCATGCTCTGATACCACTTTGTAACACCCTCCTCCCACATATACACAGGTAACTGGCCAAATGGGGTAAACATATGATGAGAGGCCACTATGATATGATTCGACCTCCTAAGTCTTGTTAAGGAAGTGGAACCGATGGAAACACACCATACATACCTTCAACATCAACATTAGGACCCTAAGGAACTATCCCAACCTTTCTTCCAACCAACCCCTGGGTCCCATTGATATTTTAGACCACTTGACCCCTGGACGCTCCCATGCTATGGGCTTGACAACATCCAGGGGGCTCTAGATTCTCTCATGAAAAGGCATGCCAATGTCCAAGGACTAAATTGCACAGTGTTGTGCCAACATCCCCGTGATTTGAACCACTCTTTCAAGCCCAAAGCCCAGGTCACCACCCAGAATTGAATGAAACTCTAATAACAACAAGATAACCGGGAAATGACAGTACAAATGCAATTACTTGAATAAGACCTTAACTGGAACCCTACTAGCCATGACAAGAATTTTTTCAAACATATCATGAATATGTAATCTACAGGTGTAAATAACAGATCTAAGCAAAGGGGCCTCATACTTAGCTGAGAATCGCTAAGAAGAATTGATGCCTCAACACATTAGTTGTCATTTCATCCATTAGGTCATAGATACATTGTTAATTTATTTACCAGTAAAAAACATGATGAAATCCATACATATCTACTTCCATAAAACATATACACAACCAACATAATAGCAACATAAATACCGAGGAAATCACAGCCATATAATCCACATATAAATTGGTATAATACTCATAGAAATGCAAGGAGAAATAACTTCATATTGATGATGAAGAATCCAAACCCATGATGTGACTTCCACGTTCCACTCGACCGTAGAATGGTTAAGACAAATCTCTCTTCAACCATTCACCCTTGTGTCATATTCCAAGCATGAATGTGGGATCTCGTCGAAAACATCAATCAAAATTCTACCAAGGCTTCCAGAATCCATCCACCTCAACCCATCAAACAATGATTCCACCTCACAGTTGGACATCACAAAAAAATCATCAGATTGGTCTCTATCTAAGCCTTCCAGGGCTCCAGGGAATTTGTTCCAGCCAAGGCTTCTAGGACTAGTAACTCAACCCACAACCTATACATGGCTTCCAGATCATTTGTCAGACCATGGTTTCCAGGACTAGTAACTCAACCCACCAAGGTCTTCCAAAGAATTTTCCCAACCAAGGCTTCTAGGACTAGTAACTTAACCCAAGTTGTTATAGGGCTCCCAGATCATTTTTCCAACTAGGGCTTCCAGGAACTAGTAACTCAACCCAAGCTAAAGGAAACATGAGAACCAACCAAAACAAAACAAGGAAATAAATCCACAATTGCCATGGTTATCTAGGAAATGGAAATGATAGGCAAATCCACTGTCAATCCCAGACATCCTCCATGCCAATGACATATCATGAGCAATAAATCATATGCATATGCCATGCATGCCAAAAATAGTGAGGAAAACATACATGGAACTCGGTACCTGCAATAAAACCCCATTGTAGTTGTTTATCCTAATGTCCTCTTGGGATTTCTTACTCTTCCTTTTCCTTCTTGCTCCAAAACTCCAAGTATGCCACACCCTATAAGAGTGCTCCAAGAAGATTCTAAGTATCCAAGAATTAGAGAGAGAAAGAATAATAAGAGAGCTCCAAAACTTAACTGACAAAAAGCCTCTGAATTGAACCTCATAAGACTTTTTATTAATGGGGACTCTATTTCTGCATTTTCCATTATTTTTCTTCATTTTCCTCCTCACATGTAACCTGTGACCTTTCACATCTCCCAATTTCCTTTATTTCATAAATAAAATGCAAATAAATGCCTCATTCCTTTCCAAAGCCTTTGTCATTTCCTTTGCCAATTTCATTAGCCATATTTAACCGAATGAACACCCACACTAGGATGTCTTGCCAAACATTCAACTTGGAATAAGTGTCCCATCAACCATGGTTATTATTTTACCTTTATTAACTTTATTACATGAAATTTTCACCAGGGCTGTTATAGGTATCTATTCTTAACATATCTAGGAATTGAACTTCTAAAAATATTTAACTGATATCTCATTCCTATCATATTGTACACATGAATCCTTATCTATTATTTTAATAGGAAAATCACTCAAATTAAATACCCAAAAAAAAAAAAAAGAAATCCATGTGAGATATTGAAAATGGTGATTATACAAAGTTATTTCAAGTTACAAATTATTTTTCCAATCCTAATCCCTAGGCACTTTTTCATGTCAACCTTCCACCTACATCCCACCTACATCCCATATAACTCCTTTTGATCTCAAAATCCTTTGATCTTGCATAAAGTTGCAATAAAAAAAGTAATTGAACTCTTTTTCATGTGGTTCCATAGTTTCAATTTGTATTTAAATGAATAAATTCCACATGAGAATTCTATTCATATTTTACATTTAAAAATAATCTATCTTCCTAAACTAGTACCATAAATTTCGTTTCTCCAAAGATTGCAGGTAGCTACAACTTTTTGATGATTTTCTTATTGTTGTTAATTGGTTTAATGATATAGCTAGATGTCATGTTCATATGGCCATTCCTTTGTTGGAATAATTTATTTAGTTGAACGGAAATTTTGACTATGTTTCATGTTCGCACATTTTCAAGTAAATAAATTATTTGGTAGATGGCCTTTCCAAAGCGGGGGCACAACAAGTTTAGGGAACGTGGAAGATCTTTGAGCATAATGGATCACAATACTTTGACTTTTAGCACACGCCTTTTATAGAATTCTTGGACAAGGATACTATTTTTCCATAATTCTCTTTTTTGTTTTTCATCATCTATATGGTAGTTACATTGTGATGGAGTCACTCCCTATTGGAGGCCATATTTTTGTTGATATTTTAGATTAATGTGTATTTGTTATTTTTCTCATGGGATGTATGATTTATGATAGCCTTTAGGCCAAATACTATTAGTCTTTAGACTTATCATGGTGGATGGTTGGTTTCCTTTTGAAAACAAATTTTTGAATGCACGAAAGTGCATTTGCAAAATGTAATTTTCTCTCTTTATAATGAAAATTATGATTTTTCCTTAGGGAAAAGGAAATTTCTCCATAAGAATGCTCTATGATTTGTTACATAAGTTTAAGATTCACAAATCACTTCTAGATTATATTTTAAAAAATTTAAGTGTTATGGAGTAGTTGATTGAAAGAGAGGATTTTTATTTAAAAACAAAAATCATTTTGAATAAAATCACAATTTTCATGTAATGTACATCTCATAGGAAGACTCCAAATTTGGGTTATAAATAGCTTCCCTCCAACCAGAATGGATAGAGAAAATTTCATTCATTAAAATGTATCCAATCTATATGGGATAATATTGGGAGGTCGTTTTTCTTCCCTTCCCTTCATTTCTAAAATTTCATGGATGAATATGCATTTACAAAGTAACAAGTGTTAATTGATGCCTATTTTGATTGATAGGGGACATAATAAAGGACCCGCGTGTTCCTCTTTTTCTCAACTTTAAGTTGTTAATATATTTTTATGTATTAGATTTTAAAAAATAAGGTTATGTGTGGAATAACTTAAATAGGATATTTTTAGCATCTACATAGATTTTCATCATCAACACTGCAATTATAAAGATACATATATCCTGGTTTTTTAGCAGAGTACACTTTAAATGAGTTTTTTAGTAGCAAGGTATATCATTTTTATAACTCTTGGAGGTAGGTCACTTGGAAAAGCATGTAAATGTGTTATCTAAATTATTATGAGGTCTTTGGTTCGATTCTCTTATTAATCTATGTCCACCTTAGGCGATGGTGTGGTGCACCTAATGGTTATAGTTGTAGTGAATGGAATCGAGCCTATGTTAAGCAAGTACCAAGTCATTTCCAATTCCAATAGTAACCAAAAAAATAAAAAATTACAAATAAGTGGTACATTTTTTTTACATTTTATGTTAGTTGTTAATCTCGTCCATTCATAAAGGGGTTATACCCATCTTCTTGGATATCCATAAGGATGTTAAGATCTCTTGTCTTACAATTCTTTCATAGTATATCCCATTGATATCCTAATTAAGAATATCAACCGACAAATCGAGCTCATGCATATCCATTCAATTCTAAGTAGGTTGATTTCATCATATTTATAAGTGCCCTATTTTGCAAGATTTTGTTTAGATGCAATATAGACTCCATTTTTGGGGTCGCAACTTAGTACTAACTTAATTAAGTTACAATATTTTTTTCAATATTTTCTATATTAAGGATCCTAGCCTATTTGGAAGTAGTTTATTATAAAAAACTAGTTTTATCCACCCTTGTGAGTTAGTCTATAAAAAGATAATGTTTCCGCCACAACTCCCCTGCTAGAATTAACTTCAAATAGTTTTAACTACCAACATTAAATTAACTATATTTATATTCAAATTCATGTTCCCCCACTTGAGGCGAGGCCTTGGACTTTATACTTTACACCATATAGCAAAAAAAAATCTTTATATTATAATCTTATTTCTATCATTCGAATAGAAAGAATCTTAAAAGAATTCCCATTATTCTTAGTACTCATCTCTGTCCTTCGAATAAAAAGAATTCCCCTTATTCTTAGTACTTATCCAAGAAGCACAAGAATAAAATACAAAATTGGATCAAAGGAATACAACACAAATTCAATAAGATGAATCCTTTGGTAAAGTTTGAGCAAATATAGTCCCTAGGTCCTACTTCTTTTACATTTTATATTAAATCAAATTCAATTGTTTGGAAAACAAGGGTTACAAATAACTCGAACTCCTATATATTCAAATAATTCCATTTATACATTAGAAGTGAAACATAATATAATTTTACCTCTCTTATTTAATATTGCTTTCTTTTAAAGAAAAAGAAAGCATACATTTGATGTCAAAGCGAAACCAAAATATACATAATAAAGTGTCTATCCAAGACTCTCATGAGATTTATCTTTGTACTTCTACCATGTCATTAGCCTAAAGAAGTTCTAAGTGTTTATAGTCTCTCATTAGTTCATGGCATTTGAAGCCCAAAAAAATTCAAATTAGGCACAAACTTTCCATCAATCTACCAAATAGTTCTAACTTTATATACAATGTTACATTTTCTTACATATACTGAAATTCATCTTTGAATATTCGTATATTCTCAACTAATTGGAAAAAGACGAAATTGAATTGCAAGAAAAACCCCTCAACTTCCTTTGAAATATACAATAGAATACACTTGGTTGCAAATTTAAAAATTTATTCGAAAATTAATTTACTTTATCATTTAATTTTCTTTACGCATGTTAAAAAAACATTTACAAATTAATACATTAACTATTTGTTTTTGTCTATCATTAAAGTCAATAATACATTTCATAGGTTATAATTTCCAATATTACATTTCATAGGTTATAATTTCCAATAATACATTTCATAGCTTAGAATCACCCCATATCTACAAGCTAACAAGGTCTTTTTCTAAAGCATATTTTATTATAATCCATAAAGCATATAATTCCACCCCATTATTTGTATCTTTTCCAACATCAAATTTAAAAGATATATTTTGCATTATTGAAAAAATAAGACATTCTACCCACATACACCTAATGTCATTTGATATGATCCATTATTCCTTAGATTTATCGATATCAAATATTTTTGAATTCTGGGTCTCTTCATTATTTTTGGTGTCCAAATTCCTCCACAAACCTACCTGCATGATTTAGTGACTATTCTAGAGAGAATCTCCTTACTTTCAAATATCATTACATTACATTTCTGGTCCAACATAGGCCCAGTACAAGGTAAAGTATTGATTGATGATATAGGAATTCTTTATCTCTATGTTATTTTTAAAATTGTTAAAAAATAATTTATCTTTTCCATTTATTTATTTCATTCATGGCATAATATCATATTTTTTTCCCTCCAATCCATTTTACATGGAAATGTCAAAATAAAGAGATAATTGGACATCTTTATACATAGTTTTGGGTTGTTTGGAAAAAAAAATTTATTTACCAGAAAACAACTTAAAACTTATATATATATTATTTTACTCATTGATTCTATTCCATAAAGGAATTGAATAGATCCCTATTTAGAACATATAAATATTTCAATTACATTTCTATTTAGTAAAAATAAGTTTTTAAAAAATTAAACAACACATTAATAAATAATCTTATTAAAAATATTGTAGGGCGCAAAATCCTTAATATCTAAAAGTATTTAGTAATTCATTTCCCTCTATTAATTACCTCTAAATTAATAAGATTATAGCATTTACATCATATGCCATTAGATCATGTACAATTGTGTGGAGATAATAAATTTTTCAATAATTTAAACAATAAAGAGTAAGTACCCTTATTGAAAGCATTGTAAGGCCCAAAATCTTAATATCTAAAGGTATCTAGTAATTCATTTGCCATTCTAGATTAATACGGTTATAGCATTTACATCATCACTATTAGGTTTTATATATATATATAAATAATAATGTTATATGTACGTTGAATTATTTTAATTTTATTTATTTATATATATTAAAAATTAATTTTTAAAAATTATCTAATTACAATAATTTATTAAAGGAAGTTTTAAACAATACCTTATAAGTCGAAAATCCCGAAAATCCTTAATAGATAAAGTCATCTAGTAGTTCATTTACCACTCTAAGTTAATACAACAATTAAATTTACATCATCTACTATTAGGTTATGTACGTTACTGTGAATATAAATAATGTTACATGTATGTGGGAATTATTTTTTAATTTTATTTAATTAGGCCATAAGGCGTTTCCCTTTGAAATGAATTGCCCAACCGTCGACGTGTCCTATTGTTTACTGTGGATTTGTGGTGTTAGACGATTGAACGAATTTTGATCATTGATTCAAAACTGAAATAAATAAGTTATGAATAATAAAAAAATGGTTAATGAAGAACACGGTCCATGGACGCAGCGCCAGCGAGCCATTCATTTCGCAACTGACATGTGCTTGCCTCGCACTGCCAACAACGGCTCTGCCTGGACTCAAGCTCTGAACCTCCACCTCATGCGCAAAAAAAACCATCACGATGATGAAGCAGAAGAAATCATCCCTCATAACGTTGGTGAGAAAAATGAAATCAACATCTTTCCATCAAAATGTTGTAATAATGTTGATCTTGAAACAGGCCGCCATGATCATTGCGCCATTGACAGAAGACTCCGGACTCTGCAGAAGATTATTCCCAGCGGCAAGAAAATGGAAGTTCATACACTTTTTCAGGAGACTGCCGACTATATTTTGAATCTTCAAATGCAAGTTCAAGGTTTGGAAGCTCTTACAGATTTCTACACTACGAATTCTGCAGGTCGTGTGTTCGAGTCCGCCCCTCTACAGGACTGATCAGCAACCTGCGCTGCACAGGTCTGATATGGTATATACATGAGTTTGCTTGCTTGTCCGTATAATTTTAACTATGCAGTGTATATATGAAGGCAATGAGTATGTAGCTGGTTGTTACCTCAGAAAGTTTTCCACTGTATGGTATCGTTGTATAAGGCCGATAAATTTACTCTCTGTAAAGGTATTGCTCCTCGCTCAAGAAGGCTTGGCGTGGGATCCTGATTTGTGTAAAGTTTTCGAGAAATATATCAAAATCTTTCTTGAATCCGGGCCATAAGTAATATTGTGATACATTTATGAACTTTCGCTTGTTTTCTGTTTTGATTGAATAATCCATCAGGGGAAAATCATGAAATATGTGTGTATCTCTTTCATGTCAACTTTTAAGTTTTCCCTGACCAACTTTAATCATATTTTTGTAAACATGAAGGCACTAGAACAGGTAAAGGAAAATTTTGGAATATTTTTTTTCGTTCAGGAAACCGAGCTACTGGGTCTTTTTTCGCATTTAGGTGATGATGCATAGGCAAAAGTAAAGAAATGAATATTTTTCTTGGTTTGTAATGCAGTGTAAATATAGGTGTTAGAAGTTGGTTTATGAAGTCCAAAGTAATCAACTATTCAGTTCATTAAACTCAGTTTAAGGAACCAGTATATATGAGAAAATATACATTTAATAGTAACACTGTATGGTTGTTCAAACAAGTGAAATTAACTAGCCGTAAGCTTTTGTTTTGCATTTTTGACAGATGGAGTTTATGCTAGAAACTCTCTGTGAGATAACAAAATAATAAGAAGAGGTCTCTGTGAGATAACAAAATAATAAGAAGAGGCGGAAAGAGGAGTCTACACCTCACACTCGCCTAAATAAATGGCCACAAAAGGTGCTTTGCTTTTAGATAGAGGACCCAAGATTTGCTTTTCAATGCTTTAATTGTATTTTTTTGTGGCATTAAAATCCACATGGATGAAGTGTTTTATGGCACAAAGAAAGTCGTTCATGACTAGTCTATTGTTGTCATATTATATGCTCCTACAATTCACCTTTTTACTTAACATCTGTACTAGTATTGGACATTAAAATACATGTTTCATTATGTTCTGGCAATTGTTATATTTAATATTGATTTTTCCCCTATTATCAACCCCAATATGTTTTCCAATTTTGCTTTCTGATTTTGTTATCATTCTTTGTAATCAAGATCATCTTGGAATCTGAAGTTCATGGCTTCTTTGTTAATAGGATAAGGTATAGAGAAAGGACGCCTTAGGAATAGTGAAATTCAGATTTCAAAATTTCCTAGAATACAACATATTCACAGTTTCTAACTTGTACAGATGAATGTTTGAACATGTTTTAAATGACTTTAGGATATCATCAACATGAGGGAGCATATCTGCAATATACCATTCTGTTGAATATCAACACAAAAGTTAAATAATTTGACAATTATATACCCGTGCTCAAATAATTGAAAAGGATATACTAGCCTATCTTCAGTGGTCTGTTTGTTAATAGCACAACCCTAAAAATGGGGAAGGAAATGCTGAAGGAAATCAGGTTTGGATACTGGAGGAGCTGGATGAAATGTGTTTGAATGTGACTTGAACATACTTAATACAAAATCCAATCTTTCAACTAAAGAGCCATTCCAAAATATAAAAGAGACCTCAAAAAGCAACCCAATCTTTGTAGAATCCTTTTTAAGGGGACAATAAAATGTTTTGTGTTAAAAGGTGCAAAAGCCTTAAATGACATGTTAAGATCCATTTTACACAAATTTCTCCTTTGTGGAAAAAATATCCACTGGTGACACATTGTTGTGTTGAAATTAATTCTCAATGTAGTGATGAATGCCTCTGTTTTGTGGAAAAAGGTGCCAAAACCTTAATTGACATGTTAAGATCCATTTTACACAAACTGATCCCCGTGGAAAAATGTCTACCTGTGACACATTGTTGTGTAGATATAAATTCTCAATTTAGTGATCATTGCCTTTATAAAAAGAATGTACGGATTAATCCAATGAGGCATCAATAAGTTTGAATCTTAGTATGGATAAGAGCCATTGGATATGCAATTTTGGTGTGACTGTGTTCAAGAAAAGAAGGGATACAGTTTTAATGGTGTTGAGAAATATAGCTCGGTGAGGAATTTCCACACAGGTTTAGTGTGAATGTGCTTGAGGTGGTTCGAGGTATTTTGGAAATTAACTTACTGAGAGATTAGGGGTTCAACTAAACGTATAAAGACATGTCAAGATAGAATATTCATACACACTCTTTTATTGGATAGGGATAGGAATCAATTGAGCAAAGCTGAGAAGCAAAAGGTGCTTTGCTTTTAGATAGAGGACCCAAGATTTGCTTTTCAGTGCTTTAATTGTAATTTTTTGTGGCATTAAAATCCACATGGATGAAGTATTTTATGGCACAAAGGAAGTCGTTCATGACTAGTATATTGTTGTCATATTATATGCTCCTACAAGTCACATTTTTACTTAGCATCTGTACTAGTATTGGACATTAAAATACATGTTTCATTATGTTTTGGCAATCATTATATTTAATATTGATTTTTCCCCTATTATCAACCCCTATATGTTTTCTAGTTTTTCTTTCTGATTTCGTTATCATTCTTTGGAATCAAGATCATCTTGGAATCTGAAGTTCATGGCTTCTTTGTTAATAGGATAAGGTATAGAGAAAGGACGCCTTAGGAATAGTGAAATTAAGCTTTCAAAACTTCCTAGAATACAACATATTCACTGCTTCTAACTTGTACAGATGAATGTTTGAACATGTTTTAAATTACTTTAGGATATCATCAGCATGAGGGAGCATATCTGCAATAGACCATTCTGTTGAATATCAACACAAAAGTTAAATAATTTGATGATTATATACCCGTGCTCAAATAATTGAAAAGGATATACTAGCCTGTCTTCAGTGGTCTTTTTGTTACTAGCACAACCCTAAAACTGGGGAAGGAAATGTTGAAGGAAATCAGGTTTGGATACTGGAGGAGCTAGATGAAATGTGTTTGAATGTGACTTGAATATGCTTAATACAAAATCCAATCTTTCAACTAATGAGCAATTCCAAAATATAAAAGAGACCTCAAAAAGCAGCCCAATCTTTGCACAATCCTTTTTAAGGGGACAATAAAATGTTTTGTGTTGAAAGGTGAAAAAGCCTTAAATAACATGTTAAGATCCATTTTACACAAATTTCCCCTTTGTGGAAAAAATATCCACTGGTGACACATTTTTGTGTTGAAATCAATTCTCAATGTAGTGATGAATGCCTCTGTTTTGTGGAAAGAGGTGCAAGAACCTTAATTGACATGTTAAGATCCATTTTACACAAACTGATCCCCGTGGAAAAATGTCTACCTGTGACACATTGTTGTGTTGATATAAATTCTCAATTTAGTTATCATTGCCTTTATAGAAAGAATGTACGGATTAATCCAATGAGGCATCAATAAGTTTGAATATTAGTATGGAGAAGAGCCATTGGATATGCAATTTTGGTGTGACTGTGTTCAATAAAATAAGGGATAAAGTTTTAATGGTGTTGAGAAATATAGCTCGGTGAGGAATTTCCACACAGGTTTAGTGTGAATGTGCTCGAGTTGGTTCGAGGTATTTTGGAAAGTAACTTACTGAGAGATTAGGGGTTCAACTAAACGTATAAAGACATGTCAAGATAGAATATTCAGACACACTCTTTTGTTGGATAGGGATAGGAATCAGTTGAGCGAAGTTGAGAAGCAAGAGATAAGCCAGAGCAGAGGGAATGTGCTTGGCTCACAATGCCAACAAGGGCTCTGCCTGGACTCGAGATTTGGACCTCTGCCTCATGCGCAAAAAAAAGACCATCACGATGATGAAGCAGAAGAAATCCTCCTTCATAACGCTGGCGAGAAAAATGAAATCAACATCTTTCCATTGAAAATGTTGTAATAATGTTGATCTTGAAATAGGTGGCCGTGATCATGGCACCATTGACAGAAGACTCTGGACTCTGTAGAAGATTGTTCTCGGTGGCAAGAAAATGGAAGTTCATACACTTTTTCAGGAGACCGCCGACTATATTTTGAATCTTCAAATGCAAGTTCAAGGTTTGGAAGCTCTTGCAGATTTCTACACTGCGAATTCTGCAGGTCGTGTGGTTGAGTCCGCCCCGCTATAGGACCGATCAAAATCCTACGCTGCACAGGTCTAATATGGTATATACACGAGTTTGCTTGCTTGTCTGTATAATTTTAACTATGCGGTGTATATATGAAGGCAATGAGGATGTAGCTGGTTGTTACCTCGGAATGTTTCTCACTGTATGGTATGGTTGTATAAGGTCGATAAATTTACTCTCTGTAAAGGTACTACTCCTAGCTCAAGAAGGCTTGGCTTGGGATCCTGATTTGTGTAAAGTTTTCGAGAAATTTATCAAAATCTTTCCTGAATCCGGGCCACAAATAATATTGTGATACATTTCTGAACTTTCACTTATTTTCTGTTTCGGGTAAATAATCCATCAGGAGGAAATCATGAAATATGTGTGTATCTCTTTCATGTCAACTTTTAAGTTTTCCTGACCAGCTTTAATCATATTTTTGTAAACATGAAGGCACGAGAATAGGTAAAGGAAAATTTTGGAATATTTTTTTTCGTTCAGGAAACTTAGCAGCTTGGTCTTTTTTTTTTTTCGCATTTAGGTGATGGTGCATAGGCAAAAGTAAAGAAATGAATATTTTTCTTGGTCTATACTACAGAGTAAATATAGGTGTTAGAAGTTGGTTTATGAAGTCCAAAGTAATCAACTATTTAGTTCATTAAACTCAGTGTAAGGAACCAGTATATATGAGAAAATATGCATTCAATAATCAGGACGATTTTAAAATTTTATCAAAAGACTAAAGCAAAAGAACAAGATTGTTAGACTTCTTTTTCATAAAATAACAAGAATGAAATGTTGAGCTAACTTGATCACAAATTCTGAAAACAAAGATAAAGAACAAAAACAAGTAATTTAAAAGCTAAGAAAGACCCGCAGTACACACAAAGAAACCCAACTTCATCAAGATCCAAGAGGATGAAGGTTTCCGTATGTAAATTGCTGATGTTGTTAATCAATTTGATAGTGTAAAGTTCTATTTTGATCTAGGCCTGAAATTTTAAATTTATCTGGTCTGTTGAGTTAAAATTTAATGACTGTTATTTATTTTTTGAGATAGGTTTGCAGGTAGTTCTATTTAGGAGAAATATCTTCCAACCATCATAGTTCAGTTCTATAACACAGAAAAAATGTTTACGAAATATATTGTAATAGTGTTGACATAGAGTTTGTGAATTTTAGATAGATGGATGTTTTGTTAAAACACTCTTTAATTTAAAGTCATATATACAATTTCCTGTTTCGAAGTGACATATTAGATATGATGAAAATATAGTCTGCAAAGCTTACAAAAATTATCTATCTAACTCTTAAACAAGAAACAACTTAAATACTCAGACATTAACTTAAAATACTCGGACATCAAATTTAAATTTAAGGTTTGAAATTTCTTTTACATTCACTTTTCATGTTTCAAAATTTTTCACATCGAATATGTTTAAAATGTTCTGTAGAACGTAAAATTCTAGGGTTGATTTGATATATTTATTTTCTTTAATTTGTACTGAATGTGTAGAAGAACTTTACAAAAATGCTAAAGGTTGTACAATTTTTAAGTTAATTTCATAGATCTAATCATAATCACCATCCACGTCACAGATTTTTATGCTGCGCAATGATTTGTATACGGTATACTTGCTAAATCAAGCTAAATCTATGAAAAATGCTCTCTTTCACGGGTGTCTATTTTAAACTAATTAAGAGGTAATTTCTCTTATTAAGCTTCTAGATTCCTTGCTCACCCACAAGTAGAAATGATACTAATCAAATTTGGTTCGCAAGAAATTCTCTCTAGACTTGTAGGGTAAGGATCCGCTTGAAGGGAAGCTGTCAAAATCAGAAAAATTATCAAATCTGAGAAGTAAATAGAGAAAGATTTCTTATAGTTAAGGATCAACTACAAAGAAAACTGTCACTATATTGTACTAAAAAATAATGAACTCAAACTAACTATGACACATGGATTTACAGGTATGAGACCTAACAGATAGGAAATGGGTGGCTGAAATTATTTTATGCAACACTCCCCTTTAATTACAAAAAACAAAAATTTAAACTAAGATATTTTCTGGTCTGAGTCTAAGCTATGCTTATATATATATATTATATATATTTATATTATATATATATATATATATATATATATTTACATCAGTTGGATTTCCTTTTCTTTTCTTCATTGCTCTAGCTTTGTCTTTTTGTTGTAAGCTTCAAATTTTAGTGTCTTTATTGGCTGGTGCAACTATTCGATTGTTCCAAGTTGTCCATGTATGTCCTCTATTTCTTCAAAAATTGGCTTGTATGTAAACTACTACCACATTTCACCTTCCATAGCTTGCTCTTCATCAATTTGTTGCAAAATAAATCATAGTAATATTTTGTCTCTCAAGGACACTATTGCATGGAAATTTCGTTAACATTTTTATTTTCTACAACATCCATGTTGCCTTCAACATTCATTGTTACAACTTCTATGAAAAATCATTAACACATGGTGTTTCAAGCCATGTTTCAAGAAGTTTTAGTGTGAGAGATTCTCAATGAATACATCAACCTCTTTTTCAATGAAAATAAGTTATTGTAGCATGTGCGGCTAATCAATGCCAACGACATGTTCGTGTTTATTTCAAAATGATTTAATGTATCTAACATCATTTACAATATAATCTGAAAGATAACCCATCGATCATAACAAACCATAGCAGCTAGATTCTTTTAATGTCTTAAAAAAAAACCAATGGATGCAACTTTGTGAGAGAAAAATGGCATTGCCATAGTAATATAAATCATAGCAGAGATCTTCTTCATATATATATAACGAGTATGTACTATAGATATTTATTTATCTCAATTATAACTTGAGATTCTTCGAGTTATGACAAAAGAGTAAAATATTTAAAATAGAGCATGGACTATAGAAATTTATCTGAATGATAACTTGAGATTCTTATATGATTTCAGTGTATGTAAATGAAAAATTAATAGATCAATTTAATCTTAATTTTGATGGATTTGATTACCTATTCTTCCCCACTCTATGCTATTCTTCCCCACTCTATGCCTTACGGCGTTTCCTTTGCAACATAAGGTACAAATGCTAGTTATATATTTTTAAAAAATTTAGTTTTAAAAAATTGTCCAGTTACAATAATTTATTAAAGGATGTTTTTTTTAATTGATAAAGAAAGTCTATGCTAAATATTTTTTAAATTAATATATATATATATATATATATATTATATATATATATATATATATTATATATATATATTATATATATATATATTAGAAATTCAATTTGAAATTATATTTAGTTACAATAATTTATTGATAAAAATATGTATTTTATTTCTTTAATATATTAAATAAATAGATGTAAAAATTTTGAAGCATATAGAAATTAAATTTTGAAGTAAAATATAATGGTTGAAAGAAGGCATATTGTTTTAATAGTATATTATTTATTAAATATAATTATTATTATTAAAAAATATTCACAGATTTACAAGGTGTTTTTTTTCTTTTCATTATTTACTATTATTACTTGGTTGATTTTGCTAATAGGCATATGCTTGTCTCAAAGATTAAGCCATGCATCTTTAAGTATGAATTAATTTGGACATCATTTTAATATGTGATACATATAATACATCTCTCTATAGGTTTCACTTTTCAACCCAATTATAAAGTGATACTAGTAAGATTATTGTTTATAAGTCCCTGCCTTGCCAAGGACTATAGCATTCACCTTGGGTCAAAGTGTGTTGAATCTGTATTATTTTGCTGAGTTTTTGCAATTTTAACCAAAGTTTTCAAAAAATGTTGAATATTTTTGTGTTTCTGTAGATTCAAAAATATTTTTCTAATTTTTGGAAATCTTAGTTCTAGTTTTCTATTGGTTGGATGAGCCTTAGTGTGACATAATTCCCCTAGTGGGGGGTGATTTATTTTTGGTATTTTTTAGTGCTTGACAAATCATTTTAAAATAAATAAATAAAAACTAATTTTGTGAGTGGTCATTCCATTGGTGAGTGCTTTGACACTAACATTGACATAATGCTCTGAGTAGGTCCTTTACGTGACTGGGGGATTTCTTTGATTAGTGCTTTGACATTGACAACAAGATAGGTATTTCTAGGTTGTTTATCTTTTATTATTTCATTTTAAGCTATTTTCCATTTAAAACTTTTACAGAATTAGTTGTGCAAGAGAACAAATGCATAGAGTTGTGAATTTGTGTGGAATGAAGGATGTACAGAGGGCGAGGTATGTGCAGGAGAACAAGGGTGTAGAGGGAACTTTATTCCACAAACATGAAATTAGTGCTCTAACACGTATGTAAAAACTAGGGAAGGAACATTGGACAACAGTGAAGCATATTTTTAGGTATTTGCATCGGACTAGTGATTATGTTTTGTGCTACCAAGGAAGGCCAGGATTGGATTGAGTTTTGGAAATATATGGTTTTGTTGATGCAGATTGGGCTAGAGATTTAGATCAGAGAATATCTACAAGTGGGTTTGTGTTTAACCTATTTGGAGGAGCAGTCAGTTGGATGAGCAAGAGACAGTTTGTAGTGGCAATTTCAACTACAGAAGTTGAATACATTGCAACCACTCATGCAAGCAAGGAAGAATTTTGGTTGCAAACATTATATTCAAGTATGGGGTTGGTACAACAAGATATAAGGATATATTGTGACAACCAAAGTGTGATTTTCTTAACAAAGTACCTTGCTTATCATTCAAAGACAAAACACATTGATGTTTAGTATCACTCTGTGAGGGATATGGTTGATGATAAAAAGGTTTTGTTAGTAAAGGTGGACACACTAAAGAATGTTGTAAATGCATTGAAAAAGTCTGTGAGCATTGAGAATTTTTCTTGGTGTAGAGAAACAATGGGAATTGCAGCCCTAAACCAATGACTAAGCTATCTTGTCACCCTCATTGTGGAGAAAAAATAAGTTGGGTGGACCTACCCATGGTTTTTTTGGGCACGATGCTTTTTACCCATGATATTTGTAGATCTGGTCAAGGGAACTATGATTATGTTCTAATCCATGGTTAGTGGATTGGGGTTTATGAGTTCTTCTATATGTATTTATATGAATTGTAACATTGAAAGGAATATCATGAAAAATCAATTGGTATTCTCGGTTATGGTATCTACGGGAAAATGGCTATGTATATTTGTTGTTATGTTATCTCCATTGTGTGTATATCTATCTCTCTCTCTCTCTCTCTCTCTCTCTATATATATATATATATATATATATATATATATATATATATATATATATAAAGAATTTCTTTGTAGGTAACTACTGTAAAGGTTTAAAACCTACAATCCAAATATATAACCACCAAAGAGTTGGTGAAAGGTCACAAGATGTAATCCATCAGCATCATAAAAGTTGTCGGGGCATTTGGCAACTCAAAGGGCATGACCAATCACTAAAAAGGGCCCTCCTTGGATTTGAAGGTGGTATTCCATACATCTATGGGCTCTATTGGAACTTGGTGATATCTAAACTTCAAATCAATCTTGTTGAATTAGTTGGCCCCTTGAATTGGTCATGAAGGACATCAATCTGTGGGATTGGGTATCTATTTCTAATAGTGATTTCATTCAGTTCTTGATAATCAATGCAGAGTCTCAAGGTCCCATCCTTATTTTGTACGAGTACAATTGGGCTCCCACAAGGTGAGGATCTTGGTCAGATGTGTGATTTTTGTAGCAACTCCTAGATTTGCCACTTGATTTCCTCATTTTCCAGAAGAGAGATGTGGTTTGCTAGCCCATTGGGTAGAGGATCTCTAAGAGTTAGATGAATCGAGTGCTTGACATGACAATGCAAGGGTACTCTTATGGGTGAGGAGAATATGTCCCTATATTCTTCCACAACATTATCAAATTGCTTCTACTACATTGAGGGACATTTTCCAGGGGCCATGGATGTGGCCACAATATACCCCTTATTTTGAGAACAAATCAGAAATAAATTTCCTGGTCTAGGAGATTATCTTACTACATTGCTTAATAGATATCAAAGAGATGGTGGTAAGTGGGGATACCTCTGGTATCCTATATAGTTTCCTTCCAAAAGTAATAATAATAGTCGCAGGCCTAGACTCATACACACCATGACACTTTTGCAAATATGGTTGGCCTAATAAAACATCACAAATTTCAATAGGAGAAACATCACATAGTACCTCATCCATGAAGGGCTTGATGTTGTAGAGAAGGTAGCACTACATGTTGACATGGAGATATCCTCCTTGGTGGAGCCACTTGATGATATATGGTTGTAGGTGTAGTGTGGTCAGCAGGCCTAACTGCTTAACACCCTTTACTAAGATGAGCTTCTTTTGTCTCCCACAATTGACATGAACTACAACAGAAAACCCTCCGCCCACATCTATGAGTGGAAGAGATGCTCCCCCACTCTAGATCTTTAGGCTCAATCTTCTAGACCTTGGTGGAGGGAACAATGGCACTAGGTTATGTGTAAATAATCTGCTTCCCCTTGTCATTTCCCTTGTCAAGTTCTAGCTTAAATTGTGAGCATGCATCAGGCTCTAAAGCTTTTAGCAAGGCCACCAATGGCACGACACTCATTTTTGTTGTGGGTGGGGCTCTTATGGAACTCACACCACTTTCATGTGTCCTTATTCATATACATGGTGTCATTATTTTCTTGTGGCTTCAATGGGTTGTCTCGGGTCATTCTGATTTGGTTCTATCCTTTGTTCTGTGGTTTGGGGATGCTCTTACTCTGCTTCAGATTCACAGATCCAAACTCTCGCTTATTTTGTTTAAATTTTTGTTCAATCTTGGTAGCATATCGATATGTTGCAACAAGTGAGGAGATGTCTAGGAACTCCATATACTCCTAAATGTATTTTTGCAGAAAGACACAATACTTGAGCACTAGATGTCGCTCAAATTATTTGATACCCAACTTTTTTCATAGAGTATGAAAAATGTTTTTGATCTCATGTAGATCTTGGTCCCTTTGCTGTCGTAGTTTTTGTGTATGGTGTGTTTTATTGCATATGGGTACCCAAGAACACCTTCTTTATTAGAAATTAATGTGTAGATTCAAAACTACCCATGAAATTTACTAAATCACAAGACTTGAAGCTACTTTATTGATCTACGGAAGTTAATTCACCATATAAAACAAGAATCATTGACATACAAAAAGGAAACACCACACATGCACAAATATTTATCTAGGAAAGAAACTACTCAAAACCCCTTATTATTTGTATTGCATTAATCAGATAATATAGAAGAAATACAATGCTTTCTCAAGCCTAAGCACACCTTGTAACTATATAGACTATCTCTCTATTTGATTGAATGATATTTGCCCAACACTTAGCCAATTTAAAGCCTTCCCAAGCTCATATTTCCTTGTGTTGTTCCCTTGGGAAATACCCACAATTATTTAGGAATTTCAAACCAAGGAATTGTGCAATTATCATTGGCCAATCCTCTAACTGCATGTACCACTTGTACAACTTGTATTAGTTTACAATTGATAGTACACTCCAATCTCAACTCGATAACTCAAATTATATACATGCAACAATTATTTAGGGTTGATTGTTCATTTAATTGGTTGATCACTCAGTGTGGTTGAAGTTACACTTCCACAACTTGACCTCCACTAGTTCTTTTGACATTTAGAACTAGTTAAACTGAAAATAACTCAAATTAACTAAGAAGGATTGTTAAAAATTAGCAATCAGTCATGGAGAACTAAACTCAAGTGTGTCCAAATCGAATTTACTAAATTAACTGAGTGACAAGAGCCATGTCACCTCAGTTAACTACCTCTAAGTATTCTGCTAAAATTCAAATTCAAATTTTAATCTAGTTTGACCAAGGCAAAGTCAAAACTATATTTTCTTGCTACATTTTCAACGCTCCCTCTCAACAAGAAAGGGATTGTCAGATACCCAAACCTTGATTCTATGGAACTAAAATTTTCCTCTTAACAAGGCCTTTGTCAAATTTTCTGCATCTTGTTCCTCTATTAGAATGTGCTACAACAACATAATCCACCTCTACACACAATCTCGTAGATGGTGATACCGGATGTCAATATGCTTGGAATGATCATGAACTACTGGTTTTTCATCAAGTTTGATATAACTTTTATTGTCACCATAAATCATTGTAGGATCCATTTTCTGACCAAATAACCCAACAAGATCCTTTCTCATTCAGATAGCCTCACATGCTACTTAACTTTCAACGATGTACTCTGCTTCCGCTGAGATGAGTGCCATAGATCTTTGCTTCCTGTTGTACCAAGAAATTATTGTTGACCCAACACTGAAAATTCCTCCTTATGTGCTCTTCCTATCTGATGGACTCCCTGCCCAATCTACATTTGTGAAGCATTTCATATTCACTCCCTATATTCGTCTGTACCAAAGACCAAACTGAGTAGTGCCTCTGAGGTATCTCAACACATGCTTTGTTGCCTTCCAATACATTTTGGTTGGATTAACCATTTCTTGACTAATTTGGTTAATTGCATAACACATGTTCAGGTGTGTGTTTACCAAATACATAAGTGAACCCACAAGTTTCCTGTAAATGGTAGCCTCCACTACTTCACCTGAAGTAGCATCCTCCTTCCTCCAGTTTCTTGTTATAGGAGTCTCCATGGGTTTGCACTTTTCCATGAAGAAATTGATAAGTATCGCATTGGAAAACTTGCCTTGAGAGATGAATATTTCCCCATCACCTTTCCATACTTCCAATCGAAATAAGTAGCATATGAATCCCATGTCCTTCATCTCAAAATATCTTATAAGGTCCTCCTTGCAAGATTTTATCAGTTGCTCATCACTAGTAAGGATCAAGTCATAAAAAAATATAAAACAATAATTAATAATTGACCTTTTACCACAATGTTATAAAGGTTTTCATATGCTTCAATTTTGGTGAAGCCCAAACCGGTGAGATAACTATCAAACATGGTATAGAAAGCATGCGATCCTTACTTGAGTCCATACAATGCTCACTTGAGTCTGCACACATGCGATTATTTGTCAAAGCTCTCAAACCCCTTTTGTTGCTCAATATACACCTCCTCCTCAATAACTCCTTTGAGGAATGTTGTCTTCACATCCATCTAGTGGATCTTCCACCCCATCTGCTCTGAAATTTTTATAATTCACCTGAAGGATGAGTACCTTGTTACTAGACCAAAGGTATCCTCATAGTCAATTCCCTCCACCTGAGAGAACCCCTTGGCCACAAATTTGGCCTTATGTTTCTCTATGCTATTGTTTGCTTAATGCTTTACATTGTAAATCCATCTCCAACCAACCACTTATTTGTCTGTTGGTATTGGTACCACTCCCCACTCCCCAAACACTCTTTCTAACAATGGAATAATATTCCTCTACCATAGCATCAACCCATACTGGTTTCTCTACAACTTCCTCAAGTGACGATTGCGTTGTCTCTACAAGCTCACTGATCAAATCCATGTAGCTAGTGTACCGATCCAGTGACCTCCTCTGTCTGCACTGTGATATGGGTGCTCCCACATTCTCTTTCGCATCACGCAATTTGTCATCTTCCCTTGTTCACTTCCTTCCTTATCTAGATGTCTCTGCTTGAGTGGATGTCTCCACTCTCTAATCCTATGCTTGTCGTTGCTACACAACTTCCCTAGGTTCTTCCTTTGGAGTCAAAAGGTTCTGATCAAGATTCAACTGAAGCTCCCTCTTAAGAGAACACCTCATTTCCTTCTCCTCATCAAATTTCACACCCAATCTGACCACTATCATCCTGTGAGATGGCAAGTACACCTAATAGTTATGAGATGTTTTTTCGTACCCCACAAATATTCCCAACTCTATTTTTGGCTCTATATTTTTCCTTGCTTCCTTGGAAACATGATAATAAACTGATGATTCAAAGAACCTGAAGTGTGACACATCTGGTTTCTTCCCTCAAAAATCTTCCTCGGGTGTACTCGTGCCAAGAATCCTGTGAGAGCTCATGTTCTTCAAATAAACTAATGGGCTGCATGCTTTAGCCCATAAGTGTGGAGGTAGGCTTTGGTCATGCAACATCATCTGTGCTACTCCCACAATACTTATGTTCTTCCTCTTAGCCATGCCATTATGTTTTGGGTTATGGGATGCTATCAACTCCCATTCAATTCCTCCTTTGCAGAGAAATTTTTAAACTCATTTGACAAGTACTCACCACCATTATCACTCCTGAGAGCCTTCACCTTCCTATCAGTCTCTTTCTCAACAAGTACCTTAAACTAAACAAATTTGGAGAATGTATTGTCTTTCTTCTACATGAAGTAGATATGGCACTTTCGTGAGAAATCATCTACAAATATAACATAATACATGTGATTGGCAATGGATGTTGTTGAGAAAGGTCCACATACATCAGAGTGGATCATGGATCCTTTCAAGGTTTGCATGTGCCTTGTTATCTCGATCATTGAAGGTGGATTATGTGTACTTCCCCAATGTACACCCTTTGCATGTATCTCGTCGCTCTAGTGCTCCTTTAGGGAGGCCTGTAGAATTTTTCTACATTATCTTAAAAGAGCTATGATGCAAATGACCAAGTCTTATATGCCATAATTCATTCACATCTCAACTTTTAACCTTCTTTTCTTTTCTGCTTAATGTTACACAATCTTCCCCATCTAATTTGTAGAGGTCCTTCACTCGAAACCCGATCTTCTTCACTTGTCCCATGTTGATATGTATTAGGAAATCCTTCCCTTTGTTGAATATCACATTGTAGCCACAATCCTCCATCATAGCTATGGAAACTAGATTCTTCTTCAGGCTTGGTATGTAATGACCCACCTACAATTTACAAAAAGAATGTGGATCTTAGCATGCATACGAGACCTGCATATGATAGCTACATATGCAACATCACATGTACTGCATTACTATATGTTATAACCATTTATAAAATTTCCAGTGAATGAATTATTGACATACAAACTAAATAGCTAAATTCGCCAAAATCTAAAAAATATACTTGTGGAATACTTGTTATACCACCATCATAAAATAACTAGTACATTATTCAAAATATATAAATACAAAAGATTTTAATTAAATTAAATAAATTATATTATATATTATATATCAAATGTAAATAAATATGCAAACCTATAAGTTCTAAATTAAATCATTAAAGTTTAAAAAGGAACTATATTGTTATAAAAGAATTAACTCTTAACTAAAGGTTAAACATTAAAAGGGGTATAATATAGAAAAATATTAAATAAATTTTTAATGAAAAAGGGACTACGTAATTTAGTTTGATATCACTTACAAATATTATAAAGTGATGAATTTCAATATAAAACATGACTACCTCTTTAAATTACCGTGAGGAGCCACGTACCAGACAGAAGGCAAGAATCCTTGCCGCATAGTCAGGGCGGTGGAGGATGAATGAACGATAGTTCTAAAAAGTATAAGGAGAAGAGGTGAAACTTAGAATGGGGTCTTTGGGGCCTTTGTAGCATAGTGCAGGAAAGAGGAATTTACAATAAAGAGCCATAGATAGAGAGAAGCCTTGATTGTTCTTGAATCTTTTGGTCATAGGGACCAAATTACTTCAAATTTTGAAGTACTTTGGAGTTGGGTACTAAGATTGTGCCCAATTTGGAACGAAGGTTTTGGTATTTTATAAATGGGAGAAAGTTTGGAACTATGACAGTTCAGGATCAACTTCAAATGTGGAAGCCAAGTATGTATCTCTAAATTAAAATTAACAAATTTTGTTTTAAAATACCATTGTCTATATCATAAGCATTGCTTGTGTCCAATTCCATCCATTTATGAATTTAGTGTTTCATAAAATGGTATCAGAGGATTAATATTATTAAAATTTGTCAATTTCTGAATTTGGGGTTCTACAAACTAGTATTAGAGGATTAATATTATTGAAATTTGTCAATATCTAAATTTGGGGTTCTACACAATATAAATATGGCATCCTTGAGCCTGAGAGGGGACTTAGACTCCCTCTGAAAAGTAATTGTACTAGTAGCAGTCGCGTTATGCCTTCCATCATCTCCCATCTCAATGTGCATCTAGAGATCCTTCTCCTCCAAGTCATTGAAAAATTATTTGTTTCTCGTCACGTGGAATGAGTTACTGCAGTCGAGATACCACACACTACCCATCATTGTGCTTTCCATGCATGCAATGAGGGTAAAATCAATTTCAAACAGTGAACCTGAGGCTTCACCCATTGCTCCTCCCATGGTCTTTTTGCTCTCGTTCTTATGTGGACAATTCGTTGCATGGTGCCTGGATTCATGACAATGAAATCACTTAAATCTGGACAAGTCTTTCTTCTTGGCCCCACACTCGAATATACTTTGGGTTGGTATTTCTTCCCTTTCCCTCTCTTTTCCTTTCCATCCAAGACACAGTTCTCCTCATCCTCACCCTTGGATGAGGTCCCTTCTCTAATTCTCTGCCTTATCTCCTCCTATACCAAATCAGACCAAAAGTGTTCCCAATTTGGTAGCTTCTCCATCCTATTCACTAAATCTTCATAGTTGTGTCAGCTCTTGGGAAGGCCTAGAAGGGCTAGGCTCACCAAATCATCCTCTACTACAGTAACAACAACTTTAACAAATTCATCACAAAACTATGTGAACATGCTCAGGTACCATGCAATGGTCTCGTTCCTCTACATCTTGATATTTCAAAGCTTGTCTTTGAGTGCCAATTTCATGTGGCCACTACTATTATGGAACAAATCTATCAGTGCTTGCCACATTACATACAGAGTCTCTTTCCCAAGGATATTGGAGACAATATGGTCTCATACTCCATCCAATATGATCCTCCTCACCTTAGAAAAACACTTCTTCCAATATACTATATTTTGAGCACCAGTTATTGCTGCTTTCGAAATATCATTTTAATGAATTCCTTCAACCCATTATCCTCCAATATTTCCTCCATTCGATACTTCCATGCAAAATAATTTGAGCTTCCCTCAAGTGCATACTTGAGCCTTAGTCCATTGAAAGCCATCTTCTCAGTCCTGTTGAAAACCAGTCAATGGATCTATGACCTCAAACCTACTGCAATGAAAACTTCAAAATCTATGCTCTACATTGATTCCATCTATGATACCATGTAGAAATTAATGTGTAGATTTAAAATTGCTCATGAAATTTATTAAATCACAAGACTTGAAGCTACTCTACTGATTTGCGGAGGTTAATTCACCATCTAAAACAAGAAACATTGACATGCAAAAAGGAAACATCACACATATGCATATATTTATCTAGGGGAAAGAAATTTCTCAAAACCCCTTACTATTTGTATTGCATTAATAAAAGAATAGAGAAGAAATGCAATGCTTGCTCCAGCCTAAGCACACCCTACAACTATATAGACTAACTCTCTACCTGACTGATTGATCTTGGCCCAACACTTAGCCAATTTCAAGCCTTCCCGAGCTCCTATTTCCTTGCATCATTTCCTTGGGAAATTTTCCCTATTATTTAGGACTTTCACAGCAAGGAATTTCACAATTAATTGTACAACTTGAATTAGTTTACAACTAATAGTACACTTCCCTTGAACTCCAATCTCAACTAGGTAACTTGAATTCTCTATATGCAACAATTATTTTGGGTTGATTGATTAGTTAACTGGTTGATCACTCTATGTGGTTGAAGTTACACATCCACAACTTGACCTCCACTAGTTCTTCTGACAGTAGAACTAGTTAAACTAACAATAACTCAAATTAATGAAAAATATTGCAACAAATTAGAAATCAATCATGTAGAACTGAACTCAAGTGTCTCCGCCTCGAATTTACTGAGTTAACTCAGTGAGAAGAGCCATGTCACCTCGGTTAACTACCTCCAAGTATTCTGCTAAAAATGAAATCCGAATTTTAATCTCTCTTGACTAAGGAAAAGTCGAAACTAAATTTTCTTGTTGCATTTTCAAAACTTTGCAGTTGGTTTCTTCCTACTAAGAGTACACAAACAAATGAGATGTATTGGTGGATAAAAATATACCAACAAATCATTGAATATAATGGATACAATGAACAAACAAAACTAAACTAGAATTAAACTAAATAACCCAAAACAAGCTTGTGAAGAAAAACAAATCAACAAAGGTATAGGAAAAGGATCATCTTTATTAATTGTTGGTGGTGGAAGAGTTAAAATAAAAGTATCAAGGACACTTGAAGAGATTTGTTTTAGCAATGATACTCAAAATCTCTCAACTAGGATATCCCGTTTTCAATCTCTTTTGCAAGCTCTTTCTATCTCAAAGAACCATATAAAAATCTCTACAATTGTAGAATTCTCCTCACAATGGTATGCTAGATTGCTAGGGAGAAATTTTGGCAACATAACAATACACTAATTATTCTTTTTTTTCTCTCCATGAACTTGTGTTTATAGAAACTTCGAACACTCCTTCCCTCTTTTTTCCCATCAATGTGGTTTTTTACCTCATAAATGAGATGAGATATACCATCCACTTGCTATTAAGGAGTTTTAGGGCTCAAGGGTCAAATGGTAAGCCCATCATTCAAATAGGTGAATTTTTCTTCAAGCAAGTTCATGTGCTAAGGTACTAACTGGGATTTTCGCAACCCTCGCAGCTATCAAAGAAAAAGCCATGAGGTAGTTAATTTCCAGATGTGGTGCACCCATGAGGGTTGATTTTTTAAGTCAAATTTAGGAAAGATTTTGATTTTTGGGTCTTCATGATGTTTCTGACTAAAAATGTATCCTTTGTATGTGTTGATCACTGACTCTGAATGTATTCTTCTACATAGAGGTGAGTGTACAATTTTCTCATGATAGCAATTGCCCCTCAGTGTGTGAGGTTAAGAGAAAGTGTATAGCCGAAATACATCACATTTTGTTTATATGACTAAGAGTCTTGCTAGCTTCTTGAGATATAGAGAAACTTACTGTGGGGATGAATAGGGAAATATCCTTGTATATGAACTAAAGAAAACTAGGCCCTAATTAAATTTGATACAAAAGTGTTTAAAGAAGGCGGGTATATCCCATGACATTATGATTATGTTGAAGGTTCGAAATATTTGCCTCAACAGCGGGGAAAGCCACATGTTTGGGAACTTAGAGCATATCCTATTCCATTGAAACAATCGCTCCCACTAGAAATTATGGGACCAATTTCCCTTGAAATAAAATAAGAAAATGGATGAGGTATATAGGTGTGAGGTTTAAAATGTAATTTAAACTGAGAATAAGGAATATTTAAAATAACTGTGTATTCATCCCGGGAAAGCTTATCTATATATGTGATTTAAAAGGATTTCATATACAACATGCCAATATAGATAATTAAGCTAATATGAGATTAAAACAACTAATAATAACTAATTTAATTGAATAGTAAATTTATAAACTAGTTGATAAATTCATTCCACATATAATATATGGGTGTTTATGCATATACCATATGATTCCAATCACACATAACAACAGTGAAAGATGTATGACTGTTTGCAACACATATATGATAAATTCATATAAAATAACCATTTAACTTTTAAGCAAAGGAAAAATAGACAGATAATAGTACCTGATATATTGTAACTTTTCTTATGAGAAAATAGTAGTGGTTCAGCTTTTTATTAAGATAAATCCAATTACAGTAGTGAAAACAAAAGCTTTCTCTACAAGATCAGAACCCATTTTCCATTCAAATGAATGGGATTTTATAGTTTCCAAATAAAATACAAATATAGAAGAGAATAATAAAATTCTGAAGAGGTTTTAACAAACAATGCTTAAAATAAAATCATAAGACAATTTTAGACTTTGTTACAACAACCCAGCTAAGACTGTGAAGAAGACTGCCCTCAAATACGTTGTCGCAATTCATATATATCTATCATAGGCTTCAATTTGGGTGGAGACCATGGTTGAATCCACATTTGAACAATAAATATAGTGTCCTTGAGAGCTAGAATCATATGAGTGGTTGTTTTAGATAAGAATATAAGCATTAACCATTAGCTATGAGGTTTTACTAAGAAATACCAATGGCATTCTAAGCCTATCTTAGAGGGATTTTCAATATTCTCGTCCTTTTTATTTGAAAAATCTTGCCACGCCTTGGTCAACAATTTAATATTGGGAAGAGTTCCCTCAGGGAAATCTGAAATAGGTTTTGGCTGAAACAAATTATCACTGATAGCTTCAATAAGATCATTGGAGATGTCCCTTATATTGAATACCATTGTTTCTGACTATTTCAGCCAAATTTCCCATTCTCTGAAGACTATATCCTTATGTGATTCTTTAATCCTTGAGAGATAGGATGATATCCCTTCAACATTATCTTGCCATGTTATATATCATGCAATCATCTCCTCAATATCATCAAAGTATGCCCTCAAATCAGACATTTGGTCTACCAATGAATTGGTTTTTTGACACAAATTGTTAATGATAGCTAATTTTTGACAGAAAATAACTTCTTGTTGAGAAAGGAGAGTATTTAATTCTCCTGCTTCCTTTTTAAATTCTTCCAACTCAGGATCAACTTTCAACTATTCAATCTTCTACTGTAATTCATGAATTTGAGCATCTTGGACCTTTAAATCAGAGTCTTGCTGAACTTTAAGGGCATTGAAATTATTTTGAAGCTCTATAAGTTTTACTTTCCATTGTTGAGAAATCCTTTACTTCTCATTCTCAAGGCCTTGTTCCAATTGCATAATCTTATTATCCTTTTCCTTTAGAAGCTGACAAATTTTTGTAGCTTTTTCCATAGTGGTAGAAGCATAATCTCTTGTGAACTGTGTGATTCTTGTGTGTTCCTCTGGAACGATAGTCTGCCAACCTTTCCATAGTAATTCAAACAAAATTTTTCCAAGGATTAAGGCTTATGATTGATCAATATTTCTTTTCTTTCTTTGTCTTTGACCACTGCCTTATATTGGGGATTGTAGAATACATCGAGAGAAGGAATCTCTTCGACCCTTAAGATGACCTCAAAGGTCATGAATACTAGTATGATCTCTATATATTCATCTTATCAAGGCTTTTCAAAAGCCCCAATAGTAAGTGGGGTCTTCTCTATAACCTTGAAAGTGTTTAATACCTTCTCCTGTGGTGGAGTCTTCAAAACCTCAGGTTCATTTCCTTTCAGAACTTGACTACATTGTTCCCAAATCTCCTCTATCTTAGAACTTGGCAATTCTCCCTCAACTTGGGTAGAAGAAGAAGCCCCTCTCTCTTTGGATTAAGGATATCAATAACTTGTTCTGAAGAAATAACTGTAACTTCTTCTTGAGTTATACTTTCCTATGGAAGTTTTAACATAGCCAAGGGTAAACAGGATAGCCTTGCTTCCCTATATTGTGAAAACTGATTGATTTCTTGTGGAGCTAGCTTCTCTGAAATCTATTTGGAAACTATAGCATAGGTGGCAATGTTCTTAAAGACATCTAGAACTGATCTGGATCATGGAAGAATTGTCTAATGCTTGTTTGTGTAGTGACCCTCTTGGCAATTTCATGAAGGTCATACTGTGTGTTAGGAATAGTAGGAAATTTCAACTCTATAACAGAGTTCATCTCAAAAGATGCATGTCTATAATTTTCCAGTGCTAACATACCACAATGAAGAGGAAAGGTAGACCATATTTTTTTATTGGATTCTTTCAATACTTTAGAAATTCCATTACCTATAGTTTGGTATGCAATCTCGTGGGCCAACAGTTTATTGGGGACGTATAAGGGAAAAACATGCTAGTGAGCCAAACTACTAAAAACCCATATGTATGTGAACAACTCTTGTCCAAAACAATTCCAAACTTTGAGCAAGTTTGTTTGCACTTCCGGAGAAATCCTAGGAGATTTATTATTAAAAATAATTTGATGAATAGGTGGTATAACTCCTTGGAAAATTTTATAGAAATGGGAGTCGTATTTAGAATCCTAGAGGATGTCATGGTATATATGAATAGGGGTTGGATCATTTCGGGTCCATTTCCATCCCATGGAGGAAAAAATCATATTATATCATAGGGCATCCATAACATACGCACTCATATAAAAAGGAGGAATAACACCTTCTAAAATTGTATTCCCTCTTCTAAAATAAAAATTGTGAGTGGATACATTATCAGATAAAATATTTCCCTGTACAATATATATCCTTCAAAAGTAGCATTTATTAAAGGAGTCCATTGATCTAAGAACTTATGAATATTAGGATAGGCAAAAAGTCTACATACCATGGTAGCCACTTGATAGTAAGGTCCGACAAGAGAATCTATTGCATATAGGCCTTTATCTTCATGCTTATTCTTATTGGGGTCCCTTCTCCACTCCTTGATAGGTTCTAATGCATGTTCAATGCGACTCATGAATTTCTCAAGGAATTGTTTGTCATATTTACACTGAGGAGTAGGCAAACAGTACATAGCACTAAAATCATTGCCACTGAAGGAGCCAATGATTGTATCATTATTTGTTATTAATCTCCTGTCTATAATGTTTGAATGTTCCACAACCCATCGGATCATATTTTTGTAAGGTAGGAGCTTGGGCCAAGTAGCAATTCTATGTAAAAATGAGTTTACAACATCGTTGTAGGTGGTATTAGAAACCAGAGTGGAATCCTCAACTGTGACTATTCTTTGATTCTTGGTCTCTCTTCTTCAAACAATTGATAAATAGATTCCCATGAGGTTCTACCAGCATCTAAAGAACAAAATGTATCTGAAAACAACCCTGGCGTGTCAAGATTTCCAGCTACTGAGGCGATCGGTTGTTTTTGAGTAATTGGTTTCCTTATTGATTTAGTTACCCTAAACATATCTTATGAATTGTGTTTATCGGGACTGACATGCAATGGAAAACACAAAATTAAGCGATAATTCTTTTCACCAAAAAGTCCTTAGCTCAAATGATGGTTTTTCATACGATTTAGGTATTCAAGGGAAAATCATGATAATATCTAATCATAATGAATTATGTTGTTTAGAACTTAAAAAATCATAAATTCACCACTCTTAAAATATTAAACGTAAAACATGGATTCACGTGGGCTACACACACATCAACATATCAAAGGAATTTTATCAAAAAAATATCATGGACACACTTTAAAACTTATGATATTCGGGACTTCTGATATATATTATTCAAAGATTAAATGGTTATAAGTGAAAGCAGATAGATATAATGGGGGTTTCTTATCGATGTTTTGGGATATCAAGGATTTTAAATAGTGTCATCCAATATGAAAAGTCTCAAAATGAGAAATGACGGGAATACCGAAGGGCTGAGATATTGGAGGGCAGGAGTATCGAAGATATCGAGTATCAGGAGTGTGAGACATAAGAATGTTATGATATGGGGAGTTTGGTAATAGCATAAACGTTTGGTATTGGAGATATCGGGTATCAGGAGTTTGTGGTATTGGATTTTTTAGAGATGGATTTTGTTGGAAGATGCAATATTCAGAAGTTTCGGTATGCCATGTGGCAATGTTGTGGGGCCAAAATTTTCTTAAAGTACTTAATATAAAAAAGGAATCTTTTACCACTATATCTTTATATATTGGGAAAGTTTGTTTGGGAACCGTTTTATCATAACTTTCTTATAGGAATGTTACGATATTTGAATGACCACATATAACTTCCTTGATAATTCATTATTTAAAACAACAAAAGGCCTATCGGGTTTTTTGTAACACTTGCGTGGTTTGAATTCTCTGATATGTAAGCTCCAATATATGAAACCTTTTATGAAAGGGGGTTATGTACAAAAAATTTAAAAATTGTCTTATCTTTATTAAAACTAAAGAGTTTTATCAAAGTTCAAAAGGGTTCCCCATGATTTATTGTATAGCCAAAATAAAACTAAAATGAGGGGTTCTTGAGTACTACAATAATTGGTGACATACTAGGCGAAATAGTTATCTCTGAAAGTAAATGAAATTTTAAATACTAAAGAAAAAGACTTAGAAAGGTAAAAATAATTGAAGTTTTGATTGATAAATATTATTTTGAAGAAAATAACTCATTATTTTGCAAATTTCCTCACTTTTTATTGATGAAAAGATCCATTGTCTTTGTCAGTCATTTAGTCAGTTGTAAAGATAAAGTTAAGAACTATAGAAGCTTAGCTTTTAAGATAGATTTATTTGTCACCGATAGATACATTGCTGCCAGAAGGCATCCATAGCCTTGACATGGTTACCATTTACCAAAAATATACTAGTATACCATCCATCCGTTTATAGTAACATTTTAAGTGGTATTAATTTTTCTTTTAAATTTTCTTTTAAAGCAACTTGAAAGCCATTTTCCTGGCTTGGTAACCAGATGATGACAATGACATTCACAAATTATAATGATATTGAACAAGACTGCTGATGATGAGACCTCTTGTCTTATAGTTATGTAGCCACAAGCCATTATCTTGGTTTGGTGACCAGTCATGATAATGTCAATATCATTAGTTTCCTATGATCATGGTAATTCAGCTCATGATGAGACCTCCTATCTTTCAAATTTTATATATTTTTGAATTACATGCTAAAAAAATTTAAAATTAGTGGATGGAGAGGTATACTCACTCCTTAAGAGTCATGGATGACAATTGAAACCAAAATATGCTAAAAATTCAAAATAATCTTCTCTTTTTAAAGAAAACTTTTCATGGCCAATCATAGGACAACTTGATTTTTTGAAGTTTCAAGTTATAAAATATTTACACCTTAATGGATATAAATATTTCAGAGATTTGTAATAAATGCAATAATAAACTTCAATGTTATAATCTTCTTTCTAACAAATCTCCTTTAAATGTAAATTAGTCAAAATTCATGTAAATGATGAGAGACCCTAATATGAAGTCAAAAGTGTATTACCTAACATTACTAAGGCTAAAGAAATTGATATGTACATATGATTATTTACATATTTATAGCAGGATAAATATCCCTAAGAAAAATATTTTTTTAAAACTAGCCCATTAACAAGAGGAGCATCCCTCTTTCCCAATAAATCTTGAAGGATAAAGTTTGATGGGCCTAGTTTCTCAATGATCTGAAATGGGCCTAGCCATAACTTTTGTAACTTTGTGTGTTTTCCTTTTTCTTCATGGGCTTTGTTCCATTTCATAACTAGATCACCGATTTTAAAACTTTGTTATTAATTGAACCTGCATCAAATGAGGATTCAACTAATTGCTGGTGATGGGCATGAAATTTTCTAGCTTTATCTCTCTCTTCTTCTAGCTTAAGAATTTGGGACATCCTTAATTGTAGAGCAGAAGAAGGTTTTTCTTCAATATATTGCACTAGGGCTAGTGAAGGAAGAGTTATATTAGGAGGTAGGATAGCTTATTTTCCATACACTAAGTGAAAAGGAGAAGTGCCTATAGAGACCTTTTGAGTGATTCTATTAGCCCATAAAGAAAAAACTAGAGCTTTGTGCCAATTTCTATTATTTTGTTCAATTGTTCATTTGATTATTCCAAGGAGATATTTATTGGTAGATTGTACTAGGCCATTTCCTTGAGGATAATAATTTGAAAATATTTAAGTTTGAGACCTATTTTGAGAGAAAATTCAGTTATGGTATTGCCGGAAAAATAATATGCATTACCAAAAATTAGGGCATAAGGAAGATCAAACCTAGTAATAATAATTTGATCAATAAATTCAATAACGTTTTCAGAATTGGCCAACCTCAGAGGTATTTCTTCCACCCATTTGGTGAAGTAATCTATAACAGTCAATATGCATTTATGTTGTTTAGAAGAGTTAGGAATGATCTCACCTATGATGTCTAGTCCCCATTGCTCAAAGGGTTGTTCAATATTAACTAGATGTAAAGGCAAGGTTGGTTTCTTTTGTCTTCCTAAAGTAGTTTGGCAAACTTTTCATTTACTGACATAAGCATGAGCGTCTTTAAATAGAGTTGGCAAGTAATAACCAGCATGCAGGATCTTATGAGTAGTAGTATCACCATCATGTAACTTCTGCAAAAGAAAATTATGCTTCAGATTTCTGTAGACATCTTAATAAAATAGAATCATAATTTTTCCTAAACAAAACATCATTGACAAATTGATATTTATTAGATTTAAGTCTGAGAGCTCTTTTCCTTTTGTAATTCAGTTCTAATGGAGCATAACCATTTTTTTATAAAGTATTAAATCAACATTTTGAGATTCTGTGTCAATAGGGAATACCTCAGTAATTAGGACATTGTATCTTGAATCTTCATTAACTGGAGTATCATAAGCTCCACTAATTAATCTACAAAAAACTTGACCTCTTACTATTTTATCTAGTTTTATCTCTAGGTCATATTCTTGTAGGGAAGTAACCCAAATAGCCCTCTTTCTCCTAATTCTTGTTGGATAAGCAATTTTTTGACTTCTGGGAAAGGAACAATTACTTTTGTGTGTGCTTTTAAAAGAAAAGGTCTAAAATGTTTAACTGACTTAAAAACTACAAAGGCTTTTTTTTCAACCTATGAATAATTTAGTTCAGCGCCTTGTGAATTGGAACTAGAGAAAAAAATAAGAGGTTCAACTTGTTGTTCATTAGGTTGTGTCAACACTATTGCATAGGATTGTTTGGAAGAAAAAGTATAAAGAACAAATTCTTTAGAAAAAATAGGAGTTGATAACGAAGGGGAATCTAGGATTGCCTATTTTATTCACTCAAAGTATTTTCTTTCGATCATTCCCAATTTGAAATTGACTTCTTTTTATTCATAGTCTGTAAGGGTAAGACAATTTGAGAGAAATTTGGGACAACCCGTTTAACAAAATTAATTTGCCCAAGAAATGATTGCATGGATTTTTTATTGTGTGGTAAGGGGATTTCATAAATTGCCTTAATTCTATCTGGATCTATGCAGATTCCTTCTTTATGTTGGGTTGTGTTATATTCTTTCCACAACTAACCTACGTAGTGAACCGGGGGGTTAGAGGGGGGGCAGAGCCCCCCCCTTTGTTGCGTCGATTGCGCAGCAGGGGGGCGGCATCCCCCCTTGTTCGGGGGGTTTGAGGGGGGCGGGTAGCCCCCCTCTACGACGCTGCCCCGTGAAATTATTTTTTGACCCTATATTAGGTTGGG
>APFE030595912.1:0-21129 GCA_000404065.3 Pinus taeda
AACATTTTTTATACCCCTCTATATTTTTTAATTAACTTTGAGCTCCATTTTCTATACTGGCCAATTAAAAAACCCTTCACCCCCTATGTATCCCCTAATATATTATGCCACATTTTCCTCAATATATTTCCCCCAATATGAACCCATGTGGTATGGTATTGCTCCCTAAGTGAAGCCCCCATGATTCACACACACCATTTGCGAAAGCTCTTGTCAAAGCTTCATGGGATTAAAGTAACCTACTACTATAGGCTAAATTCCGTCTTAAACATACATGGTGATTCCATAGGGGAGCTCCTAGTAAGTTAAATTTTTAGCTTACTGTATTATGACAATGATTGTAACATCGTATATCACATTCAGACAATACTTGTCACTATGCGACATTGAATATATTTATGTACCATTCCAATGTCACAATATTAAACCCTAATATTATAAACCGTAACATTATAAAACCCAATACTAAACCAAAATATTATAACCCCACTATTAAACCCAATATTACAAACTCTGATATTAAGCTCAATACTAACATTAAAAAGCCGACTATTAAAGTCAATATTGTAAACCTTAATGTTAAACCCAATATTTCAAATATAATATTAAACCCTAATATTCAACCCAATAGTATAAACCCTCACATTATAAAACCCAATATTATAAACTTGGATATTAAACCCAACATTATAAACTAAATATTATAAACCTTTATATTAAACCGAATATTATAAACGAGAATATTAAACCCAATATTATAAAACCTATTATTATAAACGCAATATTTAACATCAATATTATAAACTCAATATTAAATCTAATATTATAAACCCTAGTATTAATCCCAATATTATAAACCCTAATATTAAACCCCATATTATAAACTCATTATTATAAGCCCTAATATCAAACCCAATATTATAATATCATCATTGTAAATGATTTAAACAATGACTATCAAGGTTGACTTTGTTTGACTATATTCAATAATATGGTTGGTTATGTTTGACTATTAATAGTAACCAGCCTAGATCCATCATAACGTCGGATCTATCAACCGCCGAGAGGGACTAAATATCTAGAGGTGAAAGCCTATGTTTTGAGTGCAAAATTGAGGAGAGGTTTGCAACTCGAGGGATTTGATCCCTCTTGACGCTTGATAGATTTGGTGTTAAGATGGATCTAGGCTTGTTTTAGTCATGTGCAATCATACAAAATTTGTTGAACATCTAATTATTTTGATCATTTTAAATATGCTAAATATGTCTAAGATTTTTTTAGTCAATTTAATTTAAAATTTGCTTAGTTACCTCAGTTTGTTGATATGCGAGAGACTGTTAGTAACTTGAACGATGGAAAATGATGAAATAAAAATTTTGACTGCAAAGTGTCAATGTAACAATTTTGATTGATGGAAAATGTGAATAATAAGAATACAGTAAATTACAAACAATATTCATTACGATTAATCTGAAACTATTTTCTTTTACTGTTCCTATTGCCGCACCTATTAGTTTTTCCATTTTCTCATATCGATCATATGAAAAGAGTAGTTGGAGTCATAGACCATTCATATATTTAACTCGAGCTATTGAAGTAAACAAAATACCTTGTCTTTGTTGCTCTCCAATACTAATAGTAGTTTTCTCGAAAGTCAATCATGGTTACTTATGGAGTGTTAAACCCCAAATAATTTTCAATGGTACATATTTTCTATTACCATGTTTGAATGCAAAGTAATTAACAATGTTGAATGATGGAAAATGAGAATAATAAGAATGTACCCAATTATAAATAGTTTATAGTTTCAAGAAGCCAAATTTCGGGTAAGATTTTATTTAGGATGGAAATTCAAGTTTGGTATTTATGGTTGAATTATTGTAACACATAAGTCAATACACGTCATGAATAATTTTTATGTGCTTACACCGAGAGGGAGTGTGTATGTTTTGTGGGTGAGAAGGAGAGACAAGGGGAGATAGATATATAGATGGGGGGGTGAGAGAGGGAAGAAGAGAGAGGCACAAACATGGAGGGAGGAAGAGATATAGATATGGAGAGAGAAATGTTAGAGAGAGAGAGAAGGGGAAGAGAGTGAGGGAGGGGAAAGGGAAGGAGGGAGAGAGATAAATGGATAGATATGGAGAGAGAGTGTGTATGTTTAGGGGGTGAGATAGAGAGATAGAGAAGGAGAGACAATGGGAGATAGAGATATAGATGGAGGAGGCAGAGATGTGCTTACACTGAAATCAATGCACAATATTAATCTAATTACTTTGAAATTAATGTACATCATACATCTAGTTGCATTAAATCAGAAATCAACATCTATAGTAAAATCAATGCATCTAGTGAAAAAAATCAAATAGGATTAGAAATCGACATCTATACTTAAATCAATGCATCTAGTGAAAGAAATCAAATAGGATTAGAAATCAATATCTACACTGAAACCAACACATCTAATGCAAGAAATCAAATATGAGTAGAAATCAACATCTATGCTAAAGTCAATGCATCTCGTGTAAGCTACTAAATAGGTTTAGAAATCAACATCTACAATGAAATCAATGCGTCTAGTGCAAGCGATCAAATAGGATTATAAATCAATATCTACACTGAGACCAATGCATCATGTGTAGCAATCAAATAGTTGTAGAAATCAACATCGACACTGAAATACATGCATCTAGTATAAGTACTAAATAGGATTATAAATTGACATCTACACTTAAATCAATGCATATAGTGCATATGATCAAATAGTATTGCAAATCAACAACTACATTAAAATCAATACATCTATTTTAGTGAAAATCCAAAATATTCATGACTTTCTAGATCTAAATTCTATGTCTGTATTTGTCTATGTCTGTCTCTTTATTCTTCCCTCTCTCTTCACCTTCCATTCTGTGTCTATCTCCCTCTCCTTCCTCTTTTCTCTCTTCCCCTCCCTCTCTCCCCCATCTCTCTCTATCTTCCTCTCCCTCTCTTTATCTATCTTTCTCTTCTTCCCTCTCTCCCCCTGCCATCTATATCTATACCTCCCTCCATCTCTCCTTATTTGTTTCTCTATATCAACCCTGTAAACACATGTCATGCTCTCTCTCTCTCTCCCCATATCTATCTATCTATCTCTCCGTCCCTCTTCATTTCCCTCTCTATCTCTTCCCCTTCTCTATCTCTCTCTCTCTCTGTTTCTCTCTCTGTGCCCCCTCCATTTATATCTCTATATCTAATCTATCTCTATTCCTCCCTCCCTCTCTTTTCCTCTCTCTTCTACCCTATTCCCTGCCCCATCTATATCTATGTCTCCCCTTACCTCTCCTTCTCGCCCCGAAAACATACACACTCTCTCTCTCCATATCTATCTATATCTCTCTCGCTCCTTCTTCCTGTCCCTCTCTCTCTCTCTTCACCCTCTCTCTCTCTCTCTCTCTCTCTCTCTCTCTCACATTGACTCTCCATCTCTCCATTGCCACTCCCTCTCCACCTCTCTATCTCTATGTCTTTCTTCCCCTTCCAAATCCATCTCTCTCTCTCCTCTCTCAAGTCCTCTCTCTCCCCTTCTCTCCCACCTCCCTCCATCTCTCCCCCGATCATACACACGCTTTCTCTCTCCACCCTCCAACTTTCTCACTATCTCCCTCCCTCTCTCTGTCTCTCTCTCCCCCTCTCTTCCCTCGTCTCCTCTCTACCTCATTCCATCTTCATCTCTACCTTGTCACTCCCTCTCTTTCTCCATCTCTATCTCTTAATGTCTTTGCTCTTCACTCCCTCTCTTTCCCCCTCCAAATCAATCTCGCTCCCTCCCTCTCTCCCCCTCCTCTCTCTCTCTCTCTCTTCCTTTATCTCTCTCAGTTTCTCTCCCACCTCTATGTCTCTCCCCCCCACTATATTCCCCCTTCCATCTCACTCTCTTTCTTAAATATGATCCCATTGTATTGTATTTAAGAAAGTATCTAAATTAAAAAAAAACATAATTGGTTGTAAAACATTAAACCTATATTTTGGATCAATCATGTTAAAGTAAATACAATAATAAAAAAATTAAAAGAATGGTGCACTATCTTTCCTCTATCATTGTTAATCACTTTTGTTTCTCACTTATCTTAGATCCTTGGTTAAGATGCATCTATCCTAGTTCTTTATAATATTATTTATATTATATAAATTTCATATATGTATACATAAAAGTATTCTCATTTTTTAATTTATTAAAACCTCCATTTAATCTCTATGGGAATATTGTTAGTAATCATGAGGATGTAGGGTTTATATATACCTCAAATGTAATTATAGCTTCTTTTCTCTTATATTTAATTAAAAAATGGTATAAAATTAAATTAAAATAAAGTATTTGTAAAATATTTTGATTTTGAAATAAGTTATGGTTTTTGGGCATGTGGTATTGATAAGCCATGGTATTGGCCCATGGTATTGTAACAAAATAATTAAAATCCTAGATCCATAACATAATAATCAAAAGTCTAGATGACGCATGGTATTGATAAACCATGGTAGTATAATTTTCTTCCCTCCTCTCCCTCTCTATATTTCTCTTGTGAGTAGTGGCCCATGGTATTGTAAAACAACCTACTTAGAAGTTAATAATATCAATGGTAAATATTCATGATTAAAAATATTGTCATATTGTACATATCAAGTTTTTATCGGCTTATTAATTAAATTTATAGATGGAACACTCTATATTAATTAGTAAAAATATATTTATTACAATTGAGTCGACATTACATTTCCTACATTACATCTACACATGTGCTTTCAACGCACAAAAGTGAATCAGGTGAGCGGAAATATTACATAAAATTTAATATTACAATATTATATGTTACCCAATACTTATAACCACCCCCACCTAATATAGTGACTAGGGGTGGGGGGAAATACTAATTAAAATGTAATATTATTAAATTTTACCTAATATTTCACATCACACCCCACTCTAAATATTACATTCTACTCAAGATTTCCCCTCATTCCTCCTAATTTTATAGTTGAGTTTTGTTCACTTTTAAATTATAAATATAAAGAAAAATTACTATAAGAAGTGGACCCATTGAGGGGAAATTTTGGGTAAAATGTAATATTAGAGTATTATATTTTATCCAATATAACTTAGTAAAAAGTGGATGGAAGTAGGAAAAAATATTAGATAAAATTTAATAATTACATTTTCCCTAATATTTACTCACCTTTGCAAACATTTCCATAAAAACATTTTACCTTTACTAGAAAGCTTTACCTTTATAAACTACACATATTCAATTCCATCATTTTCTACAACTAATTATGTATCTAAATATAACATCAAACTAACATGAATCTAGGCTAGTTTAATCCCCCCTTAAATAGACCGTATTCCAAAGGAATTCCATGAGTCAATACCATGAGTCTTTTTTTTTCTTATTTAATTTTTATAGGGTTAATTTTTATTTTGTTATTTTAATTTTATTTTCACCAAATTACAGAGTTTACATTAAATTAAGTTACACATCTCTACCATATTTTAATTTTATTTTGACCTAGTAAAAAATATTAACATTATATTACTTTAAGTTACACATTTCTACCATACTATAAACATTAGATCTCGGCTGAATGAAGAAATTACATTTATCCCTCATACTAAAAAGTATACATATATTAGCTGAGGCATATATATATATATATTTTAAGTTTTTTAATGTAACGTTACGTGACATATCCTCTCCCTTATGTTGTAGGTTGTAGAGAGCAATAGTAATGATAGGAGATTATGTTTAATTGAAGATAAGGAGTGTTGACTATCAAACATAGTCAAACATGGTAGAACATACTCAACAAAATTATTAAATGTGGTTGACTAATTTTCTAATGTTGCATTGCGACATTGAATAAATTGTAATGTAATGTAACATTATGACAATGATTGTCATATTGGAACAATGTTTGTAACAATGCAATTTTAGATAGATTTCTATACCCGTTTTGATATCACATCATGTTTGATTATTAAAACTCTAATATTAAAACACAATATTAAAACCCTGGAACTAAAATCCTATACCAAAAATATGGTAAACATAGGGTTGTCAATGATAATGGTCACACGGTTCTTATTATTATGTTTATTATTAGAATTACAATATGGTTGACCATGTTGAGCATGGGTTGACCATGGTTTTTAAAGATTGATTATGGTTACTATGATTGACCAAATATGACCATGATTGACCATGTTTGACCTAAGTTTCTCATGGTTCAACATGGCTGACCATGACTCATGACAACATTTTTAATGTTGTAGGGCATATCTTTTGTAATTGAAGGTAATACAAAGCAATCACTTGAGATGTGGAACACTGTCTGTGACAATGCTATCATACATGCAAATGCACTCATGCATGCTGGAATTATTGTAGACACATCCTCAAAGAAATCTAGTCATATGCCTTTCTTTCGCAAGCTATTTGTCTCACCTACTTATTGCATTTTAGGTTTCATTCACAGGGGTCACCTTCAACAAGGTCGATCTTTGATGGCTCCTTATCTTCCTCGGATTTTTTCACCTGGGGTGGAAAGTTAACCCATATTCAGAAGATGGAACCTTGTATGCTTTAGGGCTTATCTTGTTTCTGTAAATTGAGAAGATGCTTTTCAAAGTGAAAAAAGGAATTATTTATGAAACAAGTGGGAAATTATGTCCATAATATGGAAATGTCTTTTTGGAGGCCTTGCTGTGGGATTCATAAACAATTATAAAATCACCCTTGTAACTCTAGCTACTGGTCCCTTTATTGTGACTATAGGGGGGATATCAAATATATTTCTCCACAAGCTTGCATAATAGATTCAATATTTCTCCACAGGCTTGCAGAACAAATTCAGGATGCATATCCTGAAGCTGTGAGCATTGCAGAGAAGGTTTGGAACAATTTTAGTCAGATTCCTTATATTTTTTGAATAAGCATTATGGTTCAAATATTATCTGAACTTTGAGTGTGATCAAACTGGAGCAGTGTTGATAGAAAATTGTATATTAAGCTAGTGATTTCTTCATGCAAAAACAGAAGAAAATGACCAAATATGAACCATAGTACAAGTTTTCCCTTTATAGAAAATATTGAATCATCATAGCCTACGCCATGATAAAATATGTAAATTCTTTCTTCATGTAGAAACAAAATAAAACAACTAACTATGAACCACAGTAGCAGTTTTCCCTGTATAGAAAATATTGAAGCATCATAGCATATGACATGGTAAAATGTGTAAATTCTATGAGACAACACATTGGGATTTGTCAATAAATCAAACTAAATTCTTAAAAGAAACATTTTTTACTTGTAATCTTCATATTAACGCTTTATTATAAAAGAGTAAATATTGTTCCTACACGTACTTGATGCACCATGGCTATGTAGCCTTCAGCTATGTGCAAGCATAGACGGCAAAGGCTACTAGCTGAATTAACATAATAAGTGTAGTGCTCCCTGAATCAACATAATAACTGTAAAAAAGGCGTTGTAGCTTGTACAACCTCGAAAAGCAAGGTTTGGATTCTTTAATCTGTCCACACTCAGACATATGCCTTTCACTGCACAACCTTGAAAAGAAAGGTTTGGATTCTTTAATCTGTCCTACACTCAGACATATGTATTTCACTGCACGATTCTAGCTTAACTTAGCCATGTAGATCTTGTGTGAGGGAAGGAAATTAATATTTGTGTATAGGAGACTAGTTGGATCTGTGTCCAACAAGATCTTGAAATCAAGTTCCCTGCTCTACAATTTTTGTTGTGTAAATTCATATTTGGGTAGTTGCTAGATTGTAGATATTTAATTTTCTCGTTCATATGTTTCATGTTTTCCTCCCATTGCAATGTATTCTTGGTTGGTCCTTATGTTTTTTTTCCTTTTTATGCTTTTGTTTTACCTTGTGTTTTACAACCTCTCCTAGTTATACCTTGTGTTTTACAACCTCTCCTAGTTAGAACAAAGAACTTTTTTTTACAAATTTGAAAAAACACTGAAAAAACAAAGAATTTGAATGTTTTGCTTTACACAAACAGAGTTTTGCTAGCTTTGACTTCTAGATTTTGGTTGCTAGAAATCGATAGATATTGTTCTAAGTAAGTGCTATGGCTGATTTTTGTGCAGATCGCTACTTTGATTCCCATGGAGTTAAGTTACATGACATGAGGAATGTTACACAAAATACACAGATTTAAAGCCTAACCGTTTGTTGGTATTAGATTGTATTTGGGTACTCCTGCCTCGTACGAATGTGTTTTCTTGAAGCTCCCCCTCACGACAGGGACTTGCTGCGATGCAACCCTTCTTGTTTTAAAAGGAACCATTTCTAAAAATATGATCATCCAACCTTTGATGAAGGATAACATGCAAACATTTTGATCTACTCTCCCATAAAGTATAATTGCTAATGCTCTACCATACACCAACATAAACATAGGCATGTGGAATTGAAAAAAGAGCACGACCAAATAAATTATAGAATCTTAATTAAACTATATGTGTGTGTTTTATTAATTCAATAAATCTAATCATCTAAATAAGTATATGATTCTCTTTGGTGTTATATAAAGTGTAACCAATACTTGAATTAACTTTTTAATTGTTTTATTAATTTTTCAAAATTTTGTGAAGTTTTTATTAATCATCATCATATATATAAATAAAATATATTTTAGAAAACATTATCACTGGAATAAGTTGAATATATATTTTTTGTGTTTGTAATTATATGGATTAAATTAATTAATCGTTTTTACCATTTTGAAAGAAAAATTATAAGATTATAATTTTCTTAAATATTTAATAAGGATGAGTTATTTTTTAAGCTATTTGAAAGTAATAACCATATTTATGTGTAATCTAATGATTTCTTTTCTTAAACGGCGACAAATTAAACTTTTTATTTTGAGTATCTAAATCGTGAAATCTATAGAAACATTTATATTAAAATAAAACTTAATTTTAATATTAAACTTAAAATTATTAAATTTATTAATTCAATGTTCTATGGATGGTTGTCTAATTATTATTATTATTATTATTATTATAACGCGGCTAAATCATAATATTAATATTATTATTAATATTAATAATAATATTGATATTAACCTTAATAAACCGTATATTAATAATATATTAAATTAATAATAATAAAATCTAAATTAATACTAATAACACTAAATTAACACTATTATTAACACTATGATCTATTAATACTAATAACCTTAATTAAAAGTTATTCCGTTCCAAAATTCTTTAAAAAAATTCATGGAAATTTTAAAAAAACATTATCACCTCATTAAAATAACTTGAATATATATTCTTTCACCTCCCTCTAACTCGACATTTTTCTTTACCTTATTATACATAGATGTTTAGGGTATTTTCATGACATGAAACTTATGAGGTGTCTTCAAAAACTGTCCATCAATTTTCTTAAGGCACTTTGTTTCTAATTCATATTCTGGTTCATTAATTTTCACTATCTATGGCATTGTATTCTCACTAGTCATTGGTAGCCTAGTTCTTTATTCGATAGTGCAAGGGTTACATATTCCGATGGAATCTTCTTGTTCATTTCAAGTAACGGTCTTCACTATGATAAAGTTAATTTATCTTTACATATTTGCACTTTATCTAGTCCCTTGTTTGGCTGAATTGATGTGTTTTTTAATCAAAGCTTCATCTTCTTATAAGATTCCTTCAATTGTGTAGAAATTTGGAAAAAGGTAAATATCTAATGAGTGAACTCTTTGTAGGTTTCCCCTCGGAACCATAGTCTCTCAGGTAATATGTAAATATGTTTTTTGGTGATAGATTAAGGGATTTCCCACCCATTATGACGATTCATTCCTCATACAATTTTTGTCTAACATTTGGCACTGTTGTTTTTTTTCTTAAATGGATCTATTTTTTTCTAGTTTTATTATAGGGATATGTTATATGAACAAATACTGGCCTCTCCGACTCCTAAGTCGAAAGCTAGATTCAGAACACTCCATGGTCATCTATTTTTCATTATGAGTCTTAGGTGAAAGTCCATATTTTGGTAATGGTTTTGAATACGAACATCATATTCCCTTGTCAGCTTACATCCTCTTCTAATTTCTCTGGTTGGGTTTCCTGGTTTTTCATTTTTGGCTTACAAGTGTAGGGAAAACCCAATTTCACCCAATTGATTGGTATATTGTCTCTGTTTTGTCACCTTTTGGGTTTACATCCTCCTTTCAAAAACCTAATCCCAATCAGATTCTCTTAGCTTTACTATTTACACTATGCAAGTATTATTTTTATTCCCCCATTGATATTGTTGATTGAGCTCCAGTTTAATTTTGACATTGTTAGCAATGTTTCTCCTTTGTTCCAGGTGAGTACTTCAGGTACCTCCCTACAAGGGTTGTTATTGATTATGTACTTGGTGACACTAAGTGCAAGGGTATCAAATTTGAACTAAATGATGTATTGGAAGAGGATTTCCAGTTTAAATTTACCTCAGGGTTTTTTCCTATGTATAATATTCTGTGTGAAGATATAAGAATTCTATATCTTGTTTTCTATGGCTTGCAACATCGATTTTTATATGGGGCATGCAACCTCAACTTGCAAAGTTGGTTGCGGTTTTGGCTATTTCTGCTAGAAAATCATATTATTCTCATTTGTAATGTAGTCCTCCTGGAGACATACTATGATATATTTTATTTTCTATTGATTTTTCTAGTTCTCTCTACACTTTAGTGTCTATTCCTGTCTCATGGACACACCTTCTTCATTTATCCATGGTAAAGAATTTTTTTTATATGTTTTTTCTAATACAGGAGTTGGCCCTTCCTTTACATTATATCGTAAAAAAAAATCCATAAAGTACATACTAGCCCAAAGGATACGTGGGCCAAAAGTTAGCGAGCCTCACATCCTTGGGCGTAGAGCCAAACGTCCCCACTCCAGGCCATAGGCCCACAAAACATAATACAGTGACCTACAAAATTCAATCATTGGTCAAGACTGTTCGATCTTCCTCCAGAGATCAAACACAGAAGGATCAATATCAGAAAGTTAACAAGCGCATTCCTTAAGCTTTCAAACATACCCAATGAGGAAATAGATACTGCCCTAAAATGAATTTGGGTCCGCCTGGGGGGCTAACCCTTGAGCAAGTTATCCGCTCGAAATCCACCGATCCTTACCTTACTGATTAACAAGCACAGTAATTAACATTTCGCCCAGACGTGAAATCAAATAAAGCCATCATTTATGTTAATTTCGGGTCCATTTGGCCTAGTATCCTGCTTGCAATTTTCCATGCGAAATCGCTAGGATCACCTCAAATCTATCAAACTACCAGTAAATTAACCAAGTGCAGAGCTAATTCAAAGGTGAATTTTAGAGAATTTTGTTTTTATAAAAAGACTTGTTCTTAAATTGAATCTTGCTCAATAACTTTGGGTTTGTAGAGTTCTGGGTAGAGATTCCCACTGGAAGACTCGAAATCTTGTCCACGTAATTTCATGCATTACTTTACCATAGAGCTCCAAATTCCCCTGTTTCGTCTAGTCTACACCTTCTAATTTTCCCTTCTTAGATAGAATTCCCTGTGCATGTACGCCTGTCTGAGACAGTCTTCCATCAATATACATAGGGGGATCTCCTTCCAATCACAATATTTTATTTCTCTTACCACAGAGAATGCCTTCATTGGCTAAAATGTCTGCTACTTTGTTGGTTGTTAGATGCACATGATTAAAACTAAGGGTTCTCATGTTTTGCAAGTGGGATTGAATCCGTTGATAAACTTGCAAAAGCTGCCAATGTCTCGAGTCTTTATTTGGAGCTGAGCCATAGGAATTTTAATTGACTGAGTTAATAATCAATTTAGAATTAGATTCAATTATGGTATTGTGAAGATTTAAGTCCCTCAGGATTTCAAGGCATTGCTCAAGGGCCATGAGCTTTGCCATATTGTTAGTGGCTTTTCGCAAATGACTATGAAAGATGGTTTTTATGAAACCATTTTCATCTCTTATTACTCCTCCATACCCTACCATACATGGGTTTCCTTTTGAGGCCCCATCTATATTACATTTCATAAAACCCTAAGGGGAGGTTGCCAGAATTCCTTATCAGTTAATATATGACTTACATTCATGTTTTTTCCATGAGGGACAAGTCCCTGAAGACCCAAATGCCATACTATCTACACATCTAAATCATTTTGTTGGTCCTAAGGGGGGTTTTTAATGAGGGTCCCTATTGTCTCATTGAGTTGTCTTAAAAATATGAGCCATGATGTTCTCGGGAGAACCTTTCCTATTCTTGAATACACTGTTATTGCATTCTTTCCAAACATCCCAGATTAGAAAGCCCGAAATTAAAGCCCAAGCTTTGTTGATTATTTCATTATCAAAGAAATGTTTCTCCACTTCTTCAAAGTACTGGTGATGTTGCCCCTATCCTTGTCCATTTGTCTGAATATTGTAGCTACCCAGCTCCAAAGGGTGGATGTGAACGAGCAAAAATTGAGTAGGTGATCCATAGTTTCTTCTTGTAATTCACATAGCTGGCATCTAGATGGGCCGTATACCCCCTTTTTCCTAAGGTTTTCCCAGGTCAGAATTTTTTAATGCTACACTAAACACATGAATAGTTTAATTTACATCCAACTTTGGTTCTACCATTGGTCCTTCCATATCCAATCAGGGTTTGGATGATCAAGTCCAAGGGCTATGTGCTTGGCCTCTTTGAGGTTGAGGTTACCTTCATTGTTATTGCCCGATCTCAGTTGGTCTGAATCAATTTATGTTAGAGTCTTTCTCTGTTCCAAGATGGCTGTTAAATCTTCTTCCCGTGCCTTCAATAGGGAGTCATCACTGTATACCAGGTTCTTCCATATTCTCCATTTTCCCTCACTTCTTTCCTAATCCCAGAAGTCATTAACCCTGAGTATCCCTTTGCTGTCAGTATCACTCTTTAGATTGGCGAATCCTTCTCTTACCAATTTAGGTTCCTCTTGCCAATTATCTTCCCAAAACCAAGCAAGGTTGCCAACCTTTATTTCCCAGAAACTGTGTTTATAAGTAATGGCTCTATTCTCCCAAGCTTTGTTCCAGATGTGGGAGCCTTTGATGAGACCATACATTCTAATGTGATCCCTTTCTTGCCAATTGTTTGCATATTTTTGTTTCCAAATCTTAGCCCAAGGTGAAGCCAAATCTTTTAGCCATCTCCACCATAGTTTTTCCCCCAAGACTTTGTTAAGTATTTCAGGGTCATCAAGTCCTAAACCTCCATGTGTCTTACGTTTATAGATCTTTTCCCACGCTACCAATGTGCTTTTTTTTCTCTCTTCCCCTTTTCCCCAAAGAAAATCCCTTTGGATATTTCTGCATTGTTGCGTAACTCCTTTAGGAGCTGGAAGGGATGAAAACATAAAGAAAAGAACTTTTTGAAGGACAACTTTCATCAGCACTAGTCATCCTACTAAATTCAAAGATCTGTTTGTCCATTTCTGAATTTTTTCTTGGAGCTTATTTGTCACAAGCTCCCAAAATTCCTTGCTTAGAGGTTTGTCTGTTATAGGTACTCCCAAATATTTGGAGGGTAGTATATCTCCCTGAAAGCTTAGAATTCTAGAAATATGTCTCTGAATAGCGATGTTAGTATTAAAAAAGAAGATCTTTGATTTGGACAGGCTTACCTATGTAACCGTAGCCTTTGCGATTCGCTCAAGATTTGTTTGTATGCTAGAGCTTCCTTGACCATGGGAATACCCTGCAGCATGGTATCATCCACAAATTGTTGATGGGTGAAAGCCTCTCCATTCATGGTAAGTTTGAGACCCTAGATTTGACCTTCTACTTTGGCAAATCTGATAGCATTTCCAAGCCCTTCCATCATGATAATAAAGAGGAAGGGTGAGAGTGGATCTCCTTGTCTGAGACCTCTCGAGGGTTTGAAGGTTGTGGATGGTGAACCTTTTAATAGGATTGAGAAACTGGAGGTAGTTAGAACAGCCATTACCCATCTTATCCAGTTATGGTCGAAGCCAAAAGCTATTAGAACTTCCCTGTTGTAAGCCCAACTTAGCTTATCATAATCCTTTTCTATGTCAAGTTGTATAATCATTCCTCCCTGCCTATTGTTCTTAAGTGAGTGAACCACCTCGTGAGCTTGAATGATATTGTTGAGAATTTTCCTACCTTCCACATATCTAGTTTGCTCCTCGGACACGAGATTTGGAAGAAGGGGCTTAAGCCCGTTGTCAATTATTTTGGAAATAATTTTGTACACCACATTGCATAATGCTATTGGTTTAACTCTGTCTAATGGCATATCACTAACCTGTTTTGGAATCAAGGATATGAAAGAGGTATCGAGCGCCTTCAAGACCATTTTGTTTTTCCTTGAGTCCTCCACCACATCGATGACATCGTGCCTGACTATTCCCCAACATGCTTCAAAGAAGTCAACATTGAAGCCATCTGGACCTAGCACTTTTCCTTTTTTCATCTCTTTGATGACTCTGCTGACCTCCTCATTCATTGTTCTGTTTAGATTATAGTTGTCTTCTCTTGTCATAGGCTTAGGATCGTGCTTTGTAAATTCATTGATGAATTGAGATCTATCTAAAGGAGGTTCCTCAGCTATGCCTTGGAAATGTGAACCAGCACAACTTCTATTTCTTTGTGGGTATTGAGTTGATTTCCTTGAGAATCTTTGATTTTTGAAATCCTCTTATTTGACTTGTGAGCCATGGTGACTTTGTAAAAAAACCAAGTATTCCTTTCTCCTTCCTTTAACCGTAGTACCCTTGATTTCTGTTTCCTAAATATCTCGTCTTGTTTGCATAATCCTTCCTATTCTTGTTGATTATGGTCAACTTGTTCCTTTCTCTCCTCGTTGAAGCCATCTGTATGAGGATCTGGCTAATTTCTTGTAGCTTCTATTCAACTGTATTTTTGAATTCAAAAATGTTTCCAAACTCATTCTTATACCAATATTTAAGCCTAGGTTTGATTTGATTCAATATTTTATGTAGGAGGAAAATTTTTATGCCCTGGACTTGCATATCCTCTGTCCATCATTTTTCAATATTGCTGATAGAGTCAGGATGGGTAAGACAAATGTTTTCAAACTTGAAAGGTTTCTTTCTTAGAGTTGCTATAAAGGACACTTCAAGTTGAACAAGCTAGTGATCTGAGCCACAAAAAGGGAGTATTGTAGCTGACAAGTCAGGGCCTGTAAGGATGCGTTCCTCTGAGATAATAAATTTGTCAAGTTTTGAGGCCACTTGAGACTCTCCTCCCCTTTTATTTTTTTTTCCAAAGGAAAAATTGTAATTTTATTAATTAAAAAAAAATTACATGTTATAGATGCCATGGCGCATTACATCAATAATATAGTTGCTAATCAAAGATCATGAAAAGAAACAAGAAATAAATGTATAGATGGGGCAAAAGTCAAGCTTTTCGGCCCCTTTTTCTTCTCAACCTTTCTCCACCCCCACTAAGTCTATATTGGAGATATAAGTGCTAGCATTGTGTCAGACATAGGTTGGGGTTTGTCTTTATCAGATTCTAATATGTCTGATATGTATTTCCATTTAGATCCGCTGATATCCATTGATTCTGGTATCTTTATTGACTTTAAGTCTATAGGTTCTTATGGATTTATGTCTTCCACTTTTGGTTCTTTGTTCATCTAATTGGTCTCGCTGGGAGTGATATGTTCCACATCTTCTTCCTCCTCGTCATCCGAGAGTGGTGGAGGATATGTCCATCCCTTGGCTGGTTTCACCTCCCCTTTTATTGTTCCAGGTGAAAATACCATTACTTGTCTCTGTATCTACTAGCCTCATGTTGTTTATGAATTTCTGAAATGCTATGGAATCTCTGCCTAGTGATCTAGTTCCACCATTTTTCTGATAGGGACCTAATCATGTTAAAGAGCCATAAGCATTTGTAATGAAATAATCATCCTTGTCCCCCAAAGGTTGGATGACCATTGATAAATAGTTCCTAGATGCTTCAACATCTAGGATTCCTATTTTCTGAGGGCTCCAAAGTGTGAGAATTCCTTCTGCTGTTTTATATACTTTAACTTCTAGAGATTCATATTTCATAAACCATTTGCTATGTTTTTCTCTTATTTTTTCTATTGAACATTTTGTTTCTTGAATAAATATCATATTAGGTTTTTATACTTTCATTCTATTGCTGAGATTTATTTGTTTCCTTTTGCTTCCTAGATCCCTAATATTCCACGTTGTAAGCTTCATTAAGAAGTATTTGTAAAGGAGTCACTAGCTAGGTCTTTCATCTTACCTGAGTTGATCATGAGTTTTACACATTCAATCAGCAACTCAAATTTTTTTCTTCCTCTTTTCCTTCCTGGATTCTTGGTCGTTTGTTACCATGTAGCCTCCATAGTTTTAACCCCTTCATTGTCCTGAATATCATAGTTCCTTTTGATTCCTGCTCCCCTTCCCTGCGTTCTCCAGAGGAAGAGTTGTTGCACTCTGTTAAATTCATCCTTAGGTAGTGAATCCACTACTTCGGTTGTTCCTTCCTCTAGGAACTTTTCTAGATTGAGATGCTCCCTTTCCAGTATGTCCTGCAGTTCATGATCCTCTGTACCGACTTTGCTTGGGGTCATCTCTTGCTCCCTATAAAGTTCCATAGCTTGGCTGATCCTCCCTTTGCTTGATTTTAACAGGTCTATCCTCCATTCTCTCATCATTTTCCTTCTCTAGCTGATTGTTTTGAGTTACTTGATTCGTTCCTTCATCCCCTTCTTCTTCTTCTAATATCTTGAACCTATTATGACTAGGCTGTTTTGCCTCATAGATTTTCTTTATTATTTTTTCTCCCTCCTTTTCCTCTGTCCCCCACCTTGGTAAACCTTTAAGTCGCTGTACCTGAGGTTGCTTTTATGCCACCCTCCATTTTTCTTAAAGGGCAGTTTCTAAAGAGGTGCCCGTGTTCATGGCACTTGCTGCACTTGAAGGGTACATGCTCATAGTCCACCACCTATACCCCTTCTTCATCATATACTTCTAAAATTATTTCATCTGGAAAAGCTCCAGAAAGCATTTCCACACATATTCTCGAAAATGAGGTATATTTTCCTCGTAGAGTGGATTATGATATTTTTAAAAAATGCCCTAGTTTATTACCTATGGTTTTTAACAATTCTGGTAGCCAGTAATCTAGAGGTAGGGAATATAGTCTTACCCACACCGGCACTGATGTAAATGTTTCTCGCTCCAGAACAAATTTCATTACCCATGGCCTCATATAGATTCCAACAACCACATAGAAGTAAGGACCTCCTTCAAACACCTAGTCTTTATCCATTAGGTTCGTAAACACAACTATGACGAAACCCTTGGATCCAAGGTGTAGCTCTATTTCTCCCTTAGGTTTCCAATGGTTCTTTATCCATGCATGTAGTTCCTTCTCTGTTGGCCAGAACCCCATGAATTTACAAATCATTGCATAAGTGACCATGTGCTCCTTGTGCGCCTATATCATTGGATCACTCAACACCACACAGGGTGTGATGGAAACCTTATGTTTACATGGTCCTGTCCTATTGCTAGGTTTATCCTTCTCACTATCTACTCTTGTACGCTTCTCTCATCTGACTTCCTCGAGCATCTCTGCCTGCCTTTGTAGTCTGTTGTTTTCCTTTGTTTGTACCCCCTGATTTCGCTTCCATGGGCTTCTTGAATTAGTTTGCTACAACATGACCGTAGGAGGGAGTGGAGCTCCCCCCTTCTCGCCCCTCCATGGCTTCCCACTCTGAAATCCTACAACAACCCTAATTCAACGTGTTTTCAGAGATCTCTCTATTACTGGTTAATAATCTACCATCATTCATTACTACTCTACCTACTTGTTTCTAAAGAATTTGTTTTATTTTCTTGCATATGTAAAACAGTTATTCTGGCTTGTTTATGGTTTGACATCCTATTGCCTTCTACCAGTCATGACATGGTTACCACCAAAACCTCTTTGAGAGGATTTCTTGTTCCAAGCTGACCAAAGAGTGAAACCGTCAAATTGAGAGACCCCAGATTCATGATGCTCCCAAGTTTCAACTAAAAGAATAAGATCAATATCACTAGGGATCCAACTTAAGATAGGACCTTTACACCATGGAAAATCACGGCAATTCTAGAAGAGGATCTAGAGTGATGCAAGTCCCTATTTATCACTCATGATTGAGACTTTATTTCTAATAATAGTTTTCCTATTCCTAATGATTGCCCATTTCCCTACCTTTCCTTCCTCCTTGACCTTTTGGACTTCTTTCCTAAGTTCACCTTGGTCCTCTCAGATGCGATCTTTCCTAAGTTCACCTTGGTCCTCTCAGATGCGATCTTCATTTACAAAGATCCTTGTTCATTTATATATATACTTTTCAAATATTAAATGAAAATTAATTATATTAATGTCTTTTTATTATGTTTAATATTTGGTATATTATTTTTATTACTTAATTAAATTTATTTAAATTAATTTTAATTTCAAATTTATTAAATATTGAGAGAGATTAAATTTCTCAAATGAAATTTTTTATTCAAAACTAGAAAAAAAACTTTATAGTTGGAGAAATTTGATTTTCTAATGAAACTAATGGAATCTAAAGCTACCATAAAATCATATTAGGTTCTAATAATATTTAATTTATATAAATTTAAGCATGTTTACCTAAAAACTTTAATTATATAATATAATATATATATATAATTGAAATATGAAATATGTGATATATATGAATTGTATTACTTCAATTTGTATTAGTATATAGTAACAATTTGTTTATTCATTATATTTTTAACTCCGTATTTTATTAATAACATAATTTTTGATGTAGTTTTTATGATATGTGTTTGTGATATTTCTTATAAGAATTTGTTTATAATTTTATTAATAAAAAAATTACAATATAATGAATCAAATCAAATTAATTTATTATTTTTATTTTCTATTATATTTTTTTAACTAAATTGACATGAAGTTTTAAATATTATTGTACCATTATAACATTTCCATGTATTAGATTAGATGGTCTATTGTCTAAATACAAATCCTATCTAAAATTATAGTTATTGGGAAAAGAAGGCTCTACTACTCACCATGAAAGAGGTATTGTCACTTCAATGTTTGTGCCCTTGTTATATAAAGTTACACTAGACGGTCATATAAATGAAATAGTGATCAATATCAATTCATGATAAGCAGCATAATACTTGCCTCATTAACAAATTACAAATAATAAAAAGTAACTAAGCTATATCTTTATTTTAAAGTATTATTAAATAAAAAATTAATATAGGATTTAAACATATATACATTTTAAAAAGACATGAACAAAATTTTTAACCTTGAACATTCACTAGAGCTTACCATAGACATGTTGAACTTGTAAATAGCTTTTGATATAATATGCTATATGAATTTTTTTTTAATTAATCAATTTGAGATAAATTAGCATAGGTCCATTTCAAACAAGGATCTATCATGAGCCCAACACTATCCAATTTCTTGACCGATATTTTTTTTATGAGTGAACATTATTTAAATGTTTTGTATAGTTATTTAATCTTTTTTAGTTTTGAGATTTTGAGATTTTTTATTTTAGCTACATGATCAAACTTTCAACTTTGATGAGGGTAGACATGGTTACACATCATACTCTGGTGTAGAATGAGTCTATGACTCAATTAATTAAAACACCATAATTAACTTAGAAACAACTCCGAAATATTTATTGATGAATACCACTATGAATATTATGCCACATTCCATGCAAGTTTAATCTCTTGCGTTTACCTAATAATCAATTATAACTAAATTATAACAATAGAGAATCTATCTCTAAACAAATAATGGAAAAGTAATGTCGGCTGAACTAGAAAATAACAATAATAAGATATATCCATATGTGTACTTATAATATAACTGGATTCATTTAGTAAAGTAGGAATCTAAGATGAAAATCTCTCTACCTCTGACGACGAAAGAATAAAACAACTTTCCGGAAAGAGCATCAACGCTCCGGCATCAACATCGATACATAGCTGGGTGAATAGTGGATACCCACAGTGAATTTTCACAGAAGATAGAAAATGTCAAGGCACGGGGATAAGTGTTTGTCTAGGAATTCCTTCCACGGCCTGCAACGCCGAGAGTTAAACGGGAAACTGCCAAATAGTTTCTGGGATTACCATGTACATGTCTCCTACATAGACGAAAGGGTCACACACTTGGTTATAGCAGATGACATAATATGCGTTTTTTGCAATGGCCATCTCATTCCATTTGGACGGCAGGGGAAAGTCTGGCCTTTGAAGGACGAATATGGTAGACCCATAACACTGAATTGTCAGATGGAGATTGTATCTGCCTACTACAATTCTAATAATAATTCACTCATAATCGTTGGTTATCATCAATCTTTGCCCTACCTCAAGATTATAAGCGTGGAAGTAGCATCTGTAAAAGCAGGACGAACAGATGAATACAGAGATATTTATGCCGAAGAAGCGGACGAGGTTACTTGGGATTTCGATATTCCAAATTGCAGAGGCGTGATTTACAATAAAGATGAGAGAGTGTTCAAAGTTTTTGATTTGAAAGAATACAATCAGATATCCACCATATCACTCGAAAGAGGTATACCATTTGAAAGAGGTATACCAGTTGAAAGGAAAATAGAATGGTTTTTTCAAAGTCGTGGAAATATGTACGTAGTGATATATTTCGATGGAGGATTCCCAAGAAATACGAGCGATGTATCGTTCAAAATTTATTCGAAACGTGATGGAGAACTGTGTCAGGAAGGTATCATCCATCTCAACCATCATGAAGCTCGGTTACAGTTCGCTGCGCTCTGCGGCGATGATAGAATATGTCTGCAACAACATGGATGGAATATGCAAGTGATTGATATATCTGGTGAGGTCCCTCAAGTAATACCAACAAATTTAGAAGCAATTGTGCAGCCTTACTATTTACCTAAATTGGACTGTTTCTTGTGCTACACCAGAAGTCGAAGCCTTCACCTGTGTAATATGCGAGGCGACATTTT
>APFE030595918.1:0-44431 GCA_000404065.3 Pinus taeda
GATTTGTATTTTCTTCTCTACTTACATACAATTTACACGTAATATGTCCACATATAACACATATCAATTTCACACAAACATAATAATAAAAAAAAAAATTACACACATCTCTACCTACATTCATAAAACTAATATAGATATATGTTAATCTAGCATTTATCAAATGTTAAAAGCCATCAAATATCTTTAATTCAAATTTTATATTTTAAAAATAAGTTTTTACATCAACATCGATATACTCAGGTATAACTAATTTTCACAGTGGTTTATAATGCGATTTTTTGAAAGCTTTTTTGTTGAGTTTTTCCGGCCAAAATCCGGTAGCAATTTATTGGAATCACAAGTTTGATAGCTAGTCTCTGCACAATCAAAGTGTCCCATGGATTTTTCAGGGTGCTGAATCCAAATATGCAGTTAAAAAACCATTTTAACTGCAACAAATCAAGATTTAACCTCAATTTCTTCCACGGATTCCATCACCGAAATCTCCAAAAAATCGCATTATAGACAACTCCATAATTTTCTCCTGATATTCCAAAGTTTATTGAGATTCACGAGGTATGGGCGTTTTAGGTCAAATAATTAAAAATATAAGCAATGAGGTAAGTCTGTACGTCTTCGGGCTATATAATATAATCCGACGAGATAAGATGATATTGCAGATTAATATTTTCTTTGTTTGATGATGCGCTTCAGTGACGTTACCTACATTTGTGTTGACTAGATGTAAGAGTAAGTACCAAGCCAAAAACACTTGGTGTGCACACCATGCAAAGGCGGCGGATTCAATATTTTTATATATGTGGGTGTACGATTGTGCTCTGCGCAACAATTGCGAGTCTTTGAAATCTGTACTGCGAGAGAACACTTTGAGTAGTTTGATCATCATGGAGATTTCATTTAAACTGATCACTGGTTGATTCAAACCCTTTGGCTCACATGTATTTCTCACTTATTTTTCTTCGGTGGAATCGAGTGAAGGGAATGATAAGCGGAAAGAGAAGGGCATAAAGAGCAAGAACCATTTCCTTTTCTCGGTAGGGTTTTATCCTCAACCTTCGAGAAGGAAAAGAGGCCGACCCCAAATTATAAGGAGGATGAATAAGATCAGAGGAAACAGAGCTAGCACCTGAAATTCTCAGATCGGGTAATAGGAATAGTAGGCCAACAAACAAGCTACGGTATAAAATAAAGCTTAGAAACAATCCATAGTTAGCTAAACAAGTCATTCACATAGATGATGTCCTTATAAAAAACTAAATCATCAATGAGAAACCTACAAAGTCTAAAAAAATTCTATAAAGTCTCATAATAAGCTTGCAATCCCTAATAAGAAAGGAAATAAATAGGTTGCCAAAGCAAAGCCCATGGAGAATGGAAAGAACAAGAAGTAGATATTAGACAAGTTGGATGTGTTATTCGAAGCTGCAAGTACCATTTTTGTCTACGTGTTTAAATCAAAAACTCAAATTTTGCATTTTGTTGACAGTCGGTTTGTCACATTGGTATACAGTATGAAAGTCGAGAGAGATGAGAATGCCCTTTTCAGCATTTTTCAAAAGCTTGACAGTGTCTCTGTCAGCGATTTTGAACATAAATGCATATTAATTAGTAAATGAAACCTACAGGAAAATTTCGATAACATGCCCGTTGATGATTTTTTCTAAAACAAAATAGAGACGCTAACATCTCTATTGTCAATGATATTCGAAAGGATTGACCTCTCTGTTGTGAGCTATATCTAAGATCAGAAAAACAGTAATGTTGATGACTTTCCTGTTAGTGATTTTTCCTGAAAATCATAGAGTAGCAGAATACATCCAGGGGCAGTGTTGATGAAGTAGACAGAGGAACTTGTTTTTTTGAAACAACGATGAAAATCTACAGAGGTACCTCTTCTATTTTCCAGCTAGAGAGTTGACCAAATCACTTTATTTTTTCCTAGATTTTAGTAGATTTGTTTTTTAGAAACAACGATGACAATCTGGTACCTCTTCTATTTTCCAGCTAGAGAGTTGACCAAATCACTTTATTTTTTCCTAGATTTTAGTAGATTTTCCTAGAGCTTTTCTAGGATTCATTAGATATTTTCAAAGATTACCTTTTTCATGCATCAACTTAAAGGATATTTTAAAATATCTCAGTGTTGTAATTGTGAAGATTCTATTATTTTGCAAATATTTATGTGAAACTCTACAAAGATAGTTTATGAATAATGAAACATGGTTGGAAATCATTTGAAAAATTACTTGTAGTCTGCATATGTTTGAGCAATCTTAAATGTATTTGCAGTGTTTGACGAGTAGCTAGTATAAAATTCCCGTGTTTCATTTCCTTATCAGTATTTCTCTGTTATTAATTGTCTCTTTCATGTTTGAATTGTTAGCTTAATGAGATTGGATTTCATTTGATGCTCTTCTCTTAAATTATCATCCATTAAATACTTCTTGTTCTCAGCTCTTATAAGCTTTATTTTCTCCCAGTTCATCTTTTTTTGAAATCTCCAAAAGGGTCAAAGGACATGTTACTCCCACGCTTTGTGAAATTTTCTTATTAGATCTGTGATTTCATTTGCTTGATAGCTTGACTCAATGCCCAATGGTAGGTTTTGAGGATCATCCAACCATATCATACCTAAACCCAAATCTCGCCACCTGAACTCAATTGTGAAAACATTCTACTAAAGTGACCATAAAGTAGTTAAGTTTTACGGAGAGATCCCCCTACAGGTTGAAGGGCAAGATTTCAACCTAAAAGTGTTTTGAGGTTACCTTAGGGTTTCTCCCTATAGCTAGGGTTTTCTCTTAGTGATAACAATATTGACATCCCCTCCTTAATATTTAGGTTAGTTAAAATGCTCGCCTCCAAACCCTCGACTTTCTATTCATCCAGATTCTAAGTGTTGGTCAAGAGAGTTTCCTTTAGATTATGTTAGATAATTTCCAAAATCTAGCTTCTTGAAGGCCACTTATCATCAAATATTTCTCGATTATGCTTTTTCGATATCTTCCATAAGACAAATCCTAGGGCAAGGATCCAAGCTCTGTTGACAATCAGGTTTTTAAATCACTTAAAGTGGAATAACTCTAGAGATTCCTTGAGAGGGTTAGGGGAAATATCATTATGCCTGAACAAAATAAGCTCCTTATTTCATAGATCCTATGTGAAATCACATTTGTTAACAATATTCACTAATGAGTCCTCATCTTCCTGACAGAGGGGGCAACATGAAAGTCCTGAGAAGTCTTTCATCCTGACACAATCCCATGTCATCAACATTCTGGAACTGATTAACCACAAAAAATTGGATACTTTATACCAAAGTTTATTGCCCCAATTGTGTTTCTATAAGGGACTAGGGTCTTTCTCCTGTGAGGTTTATAGGAGAGTGTAAGCCTCTTTGACAAAAGATGATCCACATGTGTGATAACCCCATTGAAGCTTGTATGGTTCAGTACTTTTGCAAATGGTTCTCTCCTAGAGCTAAGAAAGCAATGAATCCCATGAGGGTGACTATTGGTGCACCAACTAGTGCTCGAATTGTTTCCATGCATGCCATTTTAATGTGGGAGTTTAGTTCAACTAGAAGTTTTTTATTGTAGACGCTCCGCTATCTATGATGAATTCGTCGATTTCCTTGAGCTCCTAGTTATCCTATAATCATGGAAGCTTCATTCAAGATTCCTACCAGAAGAGAATTTTTTGGTCGTTCCTAACTTCCCATAATCAGTGGTATTGGATGAGGGAGTGGTTTCTTTGTGCCATATTACATATAAATGACACATTTGGAAGGTGTTTCCCTCTAATAATCATTACTGCATTCAAATTTTGGGCATACCTAATCTGAATGTTCGACAAACTTGTTAATGATATGCAAGCTCCCTTATCAGTATTAAAAAAATGTGTTTAGGGCTGTCTCATATTAACCAAAATGTGAGGAACTATGTGTCAAGTTCGAGTGTCTTTTACAAGAAATTTATGAGGTTAATTAGCTGTTTAAAACACATATACAACAAGTAAAATGCAGATAAGTAAAACACAACAAACTCATAACTCAAAGATAATAAAGGAGTTCACTCGTCCTGAGCTACACCTCCTTGGAATTGCTCAATGGCTAGGCCCTTTTTGGATTAATGGTAAATTCTCTGATTGCATGCACCTTCAATTATCCAATGTCTTTGAAACTTGCTCCATTGGATTCAGAAGACCCAAAAAACCCAAAAATGACTTTCCAAGCTCTGCAATTGGACTTCAGTTGATCTAGGCTTGACCTCCTCTCCTGGTGGCACTAGGCTTCCTTAAACATCAACGTAGAAAAATCACCTACAAAAGTACCTTTCTACTTCTACAATATATTCCATTGTGTTCAGAGCATCCACATCATCTAGAAATGACTCTCTCTGAGCCAAAATGGGTCTAAAATTGAAGAAGTTATGGTCTATTCAGTTTTCCCTAGAAAAACTCCACCAAATCTGGAGAAACTCCTGTTAACCCTACCAAATTTAGCAAATTCGGGATTTATCGGACCTGCGAAACTTCCACCAACTTAATCCGCACTTTAATTATGGATAATCATGGGTTACTTAGCATAAACACCACTTAATGTGTTTAATGGCGTGGTTAGTGCTAAGAACTGGTTGCCAGTTTACAGTGTCGGTCACATGCAGAGGTTAAGTTAGCGGTTACCTCCCAATCCGACAATGCTTAGACTTCAAATAGAAAATATGCCCAAAGATTTTTAAGACATAACATGTGGCATAGTTGTGGATCATGGGGCTTGTGCAGGTGAGGTCACGAGTTACATTCCCTGACCTGCCGACTATAATTTTACCCGACCTTTGAGAGGGCATGTGGTGGTCTCTAGGCTTGCCACATGTTAGCCTCTCATTGGTCCACCTGAATTACTTTGACCAATCTAATTTTGACACTTGTCACGACCCAATTGAGTGACCTGTGGGAATATTCCAAGAATATTACCTAGAATATTCTTTTTGCTAACTGGGTTGTGCGGATGCCTAGTCAACATCCTAGTCACCGTGTACCCAAAATTTGCATGTTTGAAAAAACGGATAGTAGATTTTGTCATTCTCATACGAACTCTATTTTGAGTGAAACGAGTTGAGTTGGAATTGTATTGCTAAGACGGACGCAGTCGTTCAGTTTTTGAGCGATTCCGAGCACTTTGATTTTTGAGCAAATTTTTTTCCCTAATCCAGATTCTAATCACTCCTTCCCACGGATAGGCTTTTGGACCCAAAAAACATGGTTATCTATTGAGAGCTGAATACTCTTCTCCTTCCCAAGTTCTATCAATTGATTCTATTTAGAAAAGTCTCCATGACAACCACTTGAGTTCACTGACATGCCTTGTCTTGCAAATGGCTTGGCACTTCAACCAATGTTCTCCTTTTGTTGTTGACCCAATCCAACACTTGTTGGTTGCTTGCTGATTAAACACCCTATTGTACCAAAGTGATCCCTCAGTGCTTGGAAATCTAACTTATGGCCTTCCCACTGAGAATCATGTTCCTCCTTTGCAAGACATGCATTCGATGCAACTTCTCCTTGGAAACCACTTTTCCATGTTAAGCCCATCTGAGTGAACTACAACAATGAGTTCCAATATCAGTAATAACAAGAAAAGAAATGATCATTCTTTTACGTCCATGGTTTCAAATTCCACATCTGGAAGATGCATTCACCATCTATTTCATTTCTAGCATCAACACATCAAATCACATTGTAGACCATTTGATATTTTATAAGGGGTGCAATTTTTTTTGGCATTTTTGTTCACTTTCGCTTCTTGATTCCATCATCCTTCGGCATTAACATGCTTCTCATGTCCTGATTTTAGAATCAAGGCGAATCAGGAGCCTCTTTCTCAAGCGTGGACCTTCCAAAATCCTGCGACATCTTGTCACAAGAAACATCATTAGCCTTGAAAAACACTCATGCAAGAATATAATTTGACGACCTCTTCACTATTCTTCTTCAAAGCAATAAATGTCACATCATGTGAACATCACCATGTACTCTTGCATCTTGGTGTATAAACCATCGACTAAACACATGCCGAAAAAACATGCTTCTTCAAAGAATTGACTTTCAAATCAAGCAAAAGCATGTATAACAACTTGACAATTTACAACAAGAATTCCACATTCTCATGAAACAATTTGTCACATCTCCCTTTCATCTTTGGAGACAAAATCAACTCTTCCAAGTCGATATAACAGACATGTAAAAATCAATCGACCACACAAGCCGACACTCATGCATGTGAAAATGATCAGCATTTTCAATTTGACAACATACATGTTAATAAAGCAATCAACCAACACAAGTCAATCACTCATGCATGTTCAAGCACAATGAAACTACTAAAAATTCCATTGTTCACAAACACACTCTCATTCATGTATCACAATTCTCAACTCTCTCACAAGTATAATCACAGGTACAAGAATCCCATTGGTATGTATGAGTACTTAAAAAGTTGAAATGACCAAATTTGCTGCAATAAAGTGAGTCAAAATACTTCGCTTTCGAACACCTTCCTAGCATAAACATGCAAGTTCAAGAATGAAACATGCATGCAAATTTGTAGTTTCAAACTTCCATCTTTGTTGCATCTAAGGGAGTCAACATAACTCTACTTTTCCAACATCTTGCTTCATGCAATATGCAACATACTCTCAAGAGAAAAGAAATGCATCCAAATAACAAGGAAATGCATCAATAAGGCAAGATTTGCATCAATTATCAAAAGAAATTCAAGGCCTTCATTGGTAAATAAATCTAACCATCTCTTTCCAAACCATTTCAATGGCGCTTCTTTCAACTGTACTTCATCATGTGTATTGTCCTGACCCACATTAATTATGGAATCCTCTTTTCCATTCTTGCCAAAATATCTCTCCACCTTCTTCAAATTTCGTGGATGACTTATTGGATGCAAATTCCAACACTTGTCTGCGAGATGACCCTTCTTATGGCAATGAGTGCAAAATAATTGCATCATCTTTTCAACATGGTTTCCATTATCCAATGGACCTTTGGCTTTCTGTCTCTTTTGTTTCGAAAGTTTCCTATATATGGCTATCTTCTTCCAACATCTCGAAATAGTATTCATACCACAAAAGGAACATGTAAATTTTCTCCAAATCTTATGTGAAAATTTACCATGTTTATCATAATCAAAAGAAACTTGATTAAAGGCAGATTTATTGTAATATTCCTAATTAGCTATGGCTAATTGGAATATTCAATTTTGTTCAATTTTTTCCTTCTATAGTTATTTGTAAATAAAAAGTGAGGAAGGGGGAACATAACTCACTTTAGAATAAAAAGTTACTTCCTAGGTAGCACAACTTTGTGACTTAAGGGGGAACCAAGGGGGCCAAACGGGGATGCAGAAATGGGGTCCACGCAGACACATGGAGGGACTACACAGGAGGGAAGGAACACATGGCAAGAAGGGGATCATGCAGGGGAAAGTGAGCCTAGGGATTGTGAGAGGTAGAGGCTATAAAATAGAGAGGAACCCCGTCATTTGGGATCATTCTGGTTATGAGCATTTGTGATAGTCATTTCAACTTAGAGCACGCTGGCTATTTAGCTAGTCTGAAGCGCTGTTTAGTGCATTGAGTGTCTTCATTTGAAGATCTCACCATTAGCCCCGGGGGACTTTGCGTGCCTATTCGGGCAAGGCATTTCCATTGGCATTCCAGCAGTAGATTCATGAACATTTCAGCAGCAGTTTCATCAGAATTTCGATAGCTGTTTCATCAGCGTCTTTAAGGAACTGTGCAAAACCCCAAGGGGGTGATTTTCAGGGGTCAGCCATTTCAGAAAAGCTTTCTAGGTTTTTCTAGGTTTTTTGAGTAGAGTCTGATTCCAGAGTTTCAGCCTTTTCTGAGGAGGGAAGAAGCCCAAAATCCTCATTTGATTTCTAGTAGCAGCAATAGCACGACAGTTTCCCAGCACCTGGGACGCAGATCAATGTGAGGCCATTCCAGGAAAGCTTTCTGGGTTTCTTGAGTAGAGCCCGAATCCAGAGTTTCAGCTTTTCTGAGGAGGGGAGCATCCCGAAATCATCATTTGTTTTCTAGTAGCAACATCCATGCAGAGAGGCCATTTTTTTCATTCTGAGAGTATTTCTTCCCTTGCCTTGTGCAAGTCGAGGTGCCTTCTATCTAATCACCTCTTGTACTCATTTATTGCTCAGTATAATAAAATGGCTTAGCATTTCTCGCTGCATTTCTTGTGTATCTGCTTATATTTATGGTTTACATTATTATATGTTGTTCCACTATTATTTTATCACTTCTGGGTTATTATATCATTTGCACATATTTGGTTGGAGTTTTTGTCGGGGTTTGAAGAATATTCTGGGTTAGGAATATTACAGTGGTATCAGAGCATAGATCTGGCTCTGCCTGTGGAGCTAGCAATCTCTGACACCGGGGGAAAAACCCTATCTCTGTTACAGAGATCAGAGATACAAAGACACTAGGCATAGGTTGGAGAACACTTACGGAGAGGGAGACTGTGTTCTGGTGGTGGACGTAGAACAGGAGGAGCCTGTGGTGGACGCAGAGCAGGAGGATCCGATGGCAGATGATGACGGGAAGAGATTTGCGGATATGCTCCTCAAATCTGTGCAGGATCTGTCAAGGAAAATTTAGGTGATGGGGCAGAGATTCACAGCAGTAGAGGCTAGACAGCGTGAGAGCAAACGAGTTTTTCAAATTGGTAAGGGATCAGGTGCATCCCATCACTTGCCAAAGCAGCGTGATACTACGCAGCAGGTGGCCTCACATGCCCCTACATGCTCTACCATGCCCACTTTCTTAGGAGCAGACACGGGGGCCGTAGCCCAGCAGGAGGCAGAGCCCAGACATATGGGCGATTATTTTGCAGAGTACTAGGCCTATGGGCAGGAGTTCAAGGAAGCCCTCTAATTCAGAGATTTTGTTCAGCTCCAGTGGGATAGCAAACCCTGCGATCATCATAGAGGGTACCGGCATTACAATGATGGCGACACCCACTATGCAGCGAGCAGATTCCACTTGCCTACATTTGATGGATCATCAAACAGTTCGACGAAGTCTTGGGTGGAGAAGCTGGACATTTATTTCCAGCTTAACCAAATGTCAGAGGCGGAGGCCATCAAGGTGGCAACATTGCATTTGGATGGCGAGGCCCTAGATTGGTAGTTTCATGGGATGGTTACATTGGGGCACTCCACAGTGACGTCACATGCTGAGTTTACCAGGAGACTGATGGAGCGATTTGATCGGAAGGATCCAGAGCAGCATTTCATGGAGCTGACGAGGCTAAAACAGACAGGGAGCCCAGAGACCTACATTGCAGATTTCTTGAGGGTCTCCGTGATGGTGCCAGACCTCTCCATGGCACGGAAGGTCTATATGTATGTTGAGGGGTTAGCAGAGCCACTTCGGGGTCTAGTCCGATCCACTAGACCAGCTATGCTCCAGGACGCTATCAGCAGGACCCGGGATTTACAGGATGTCTTACCCAGGACTCGGACACCTTACCCCCAGAGACAGACTTTCTAGTCTAAGGGGAAGGATGTGAGGATTCCACCTCCAAAGGGGAATCCAGGACAAGTACAGCTTGACGATGATGCCAGGAGGGAGCTGAAGAAGAAGCGGTTGTGCTTCACTTGTCAGGAGCCATGGGCACAAGGACATAGATGTGCTGTTGGTAAAGCACATTTTATTGAGGTCTTCTCCAAGAGCAGTGGAGAAGAGGATGACGAGGAGGATGTGGAGGTAGGAGATAGCCATGCCATATAGGGACCTTTGCCACCTCCACCACCACTAGCAGGTGGTTCATCTTTTGCACCCACCGGAGGGGCCCTTGCAGCGTTGTGGGGAGTTCCCGAGTATCTGACGCTACGCATACGAGGGACAGTACATGGCCAGGGTGTATTAATTTTGGTTGACAATGGGGCAACCCATAACTTCATTGATGCCTAGATGGTTGAGCGGAGAGGTATACATATAGAGAGCTTCGATGGGTTTTTAGTCTTGGTCCCAGGAGGTCAGACCATGACGTGTGGTCATTATGTTCCAGAGATTTCAGTGATGATGGGCACCTACACATTGACTGACCACTTTTTCGTGGTCGATATTCTGGACACCAACACGATACTGGGTGTTTAGTGGCTTATCACTCTAGGGAAGGCCACGACAGATTGGAAGACCCTGGAGATGGAGTGGGATGATGAGAAGACAGGGAGGCATGAGAATATACGGGGACAGCACACATATCTACCTCAAACTGTCTCGGCTCATCGGATGGAGGCAGTCTTCCGAAAGGGAGACATAGAGTGGGTAGTGGAGCTGCGTGCATCAGAGGCAGAAACTACAGGGTAGACGATACACCCAAAGATAGAGTCTATCCTTGATCGGTATGCCATAGTGTTTGGGGAGATTCCACTAGGACAGCCACCAAATCAGGGGTTTGAGCACACCATCGAGCTTGAGCAGGGCATACAAGCCATGATTACCACCCCCTATAGGCACCCTAAGGCCTATCGGGTTGAGATTGAGTGGGCTATCCAGGAGTTGCTTGCATTGCCAGATTTCACGTAGCCATTTGTTTTGGAGTGTGATGCGTCGGGAGAGGGGATCAATGCAGTATTGATGCACGGAGGTCACCCTATAGCATTTGGGAACCGGAAGCTCCTTCTGCATGAGAGGTTGTATTCCATATACGACAAGGAGATGTTGGCCATCATGCATGCATTGGCTAAGTACCGGCAGTATTTGGTAGGCAACAGGTTCAGGGTGAGGACTGATCACAACAGCCTCAAGTTCTTTTTGGAACAGAAGTAGCTACAAGAGAGGCAGCAGAAGTGGATCAGTAAGATCCAAGCATATGACTTTGACATTGAGTATGTCAAAGGTAAGAACAACATGGTAGTAGATGCCCTTTCACGTAGACCAGCCATGTCATCTCTTATGAGCTTGGATACAAATTGGAGGGTTCGACTCTTAGTAGAGTACTCCAAGGACAGATTTGCATGTGAGGTTCTGGATGGGCAAGTGGCAGATGACAGGTACAGGGTGGTCGATGAGATCATCTACTACAGGGACCGAATCTTCTTGACTGAGGGGTCTCAGCTCAAGAAGAAGATACTCTAGGCATCACATGATTCCCCATTGGCAGGACATCAGGGTTTTACCAAAACCTACAGGGCCATTAGGGAGAGGTTCTCATGGAAGGGCCTCAAGGAGGACGTACTCCAACACATCCGGGAGTGCGATGTTTTCTAGAGGAACAAGGGACAGATGAGCCATCTCGCAGGATCATTGCAGCCTCTTCCCATTTCGGAGGGGAAATGGGAGAGTCTTTCGATGGATTTAATCACAGGATTGCCCATGGTACAGGGCAAGGATTATATCTTTGTCGTCGTTGATTGACTGACGAAGTACACACATTTCTTTGCCATATCCACCACTATACAGTAGCACAGGTGGCCGAGCTGTGCTTTAGGGAGATCTTCAGGCTACATGGTCTTCCTAAGACCATCCTCAATGATAGGGATAGCCGTTTCATGGGCAGGTTTTGGCAGGAGCTTTTCCGATTGGTGGGGACAGAGTTGACACCGAGTAATAGCTATCACCCACAGACAGACGGACAGACGCAGAGAGTTAACAAGTGGCTGGAGGGCTACTTGCGTAACTATGTCAATGGGCACAGCGAGCATGGCTGAAGTGGCTGCATCTGGGGGAGTACTGCTACAATACTTCGCATCACATGTCCATTGCTATGTCACCATTATATGCCTTATATGGGTATCATCCTTTATCTTTTGTTGACGTGATGTTTGGTGATAGCAGGGCTCCTAGAGCCAAGATTTGGATCCAAGAGAGTCAGGATATCCTCCGAGCTCTCAAGGATAACATGGCTACAGTGCAGAACTAGTAGAAGTTGTATGCTGACAAGGGTCGGGTGGAGAGGCCGTTTGAGGTAGGGGACATGGTCTACCTATGATTACAGCCATATCGACAGTCATCGCTGAAACAAAAGGGGGCTGAGAAGCTCAAACCCCACTTTTATGGGCCATACAGGGTGATACACATGATTGGACAGGTTGCATATGAGTTGGAGCTGTTGTAGGTCTATAACTAGGGTCTCTCACACCACCAATTATTCGACATTATTAAGTCAATCCGGGATCGTTTGGTTCTTTCAAGGAGTAACTCAATCCGAGGCTGTTTGCCCAAGTAATGCTCGGTAGTATAGCGCTCTAATGAATTGAAAGGAAACATACACTAAACTGAATCAACTCAAGGACAAAATCACACAAATCAATTTGATCAGTCAAGGGTACGGAACTAATAACCCTTCCCTTTAGAAACTGATAAAGAAGGAAACCAAAGCATGGGCTTATGGATCTGGGAGTCAGGCAGCGTCTTGCTGGGCTCATGACAGTCTTAGGCCTGCTATCACGCGGAAGCAACAAAAGCAGATAAGCAAAACTAAATGGAACAACAGTTATGAAAAGGAACAACAGGAATTAAATGGAACAGCATAGGTAAATGGAACAGCAGTAACCGAATAAACAGCATAAACAAATGGAACAGCAAACAGGAAATGTAAATCAAATGGAACAGCTAACTCTATTGGAACAGTAAGCGCAATGGAACAGCAACTTAATTGGAATAGCAAACTTAAACGGATACACACGTTCTAGCTATTACAACAATCTGAGAGTAATGTATGATGTGACTATTTCTGAACAAAATGATGTTGTCTTCAAATCTCACAAACACTTATTTTATGTGAATCCAATGATGATACCAGTCATACCAATACCGGGATGCAATTCAAATAAATTCACTTTATATAACACAGAGACATGAATTAGGAAACTTATTCAGATTCAGAGATTAGCTGAGAAACATAGTCTATTATGTGAAAGATATATCAGATTGCTGAAACAAAGGAAATAATCAAAACCACACCAATCACCATATAATACAACAGCGAGTGACCGTCGGAGCTGGGCCCTTGGCTACCAATGGTACACCGCTTGAAGCTACTTCAGATGCAGAAACGAAGTGAACACAAAGTTCTTTATATTGATTGCATTAACAAAAGATACAAAATCAAGTCTTAGCAAAACTTAACGCTCAAAGCTGTTCCGAACCCTGTAATTACAACAACCGATCCCCCCACGCTCAATGGCATGGTATCTTTATATAACAGAGATGACGGAGATATCTAGATACAAAAGATAAGCTAAAGCAGCGATCCCTCAGGATCAAAGATCCTGAGGGATTCGCTAATCGTTCAGTTCTTCTCGTTCCTTTCTTGCGTTCTCCATCTTGGCATCCCACGTCCTCTACCTGGATCATTCAGCTCTAATTTTACTTGATCGCGTCCGCATCCGGTTCCCTAGCGCTGGGACAACAGTTGCTTTCCCTTTGCTTCTTGTTTCTGCTTGATAATCCCCTGTTTCCGCGTCCTTCTGCATAGAAAACATCGATTATTGGTGATTGAGCTTCGTTTGTCCATTTCCACATAATTTATCAAAACCATTTTATTCTTTAGACTTATAATGCAGAAAAGATTAGGAAACTTATTAGAAAACCACTAGATTATTATTCAAAAAGCATACCTTCCAAGCGCTCCACAGCTGCCCCAAGGCAGCAAGATTCATAACATTTTTCATGTAGCATGCTTGAAGAAGGCATTGGGGCAGCAAGTGACTGTGACGGATGAGCTACCACCGGTGAATGATGAGGGGCATTTGGTATTACAGCCGGAGGCTGTCATTGACTCTAGTGAGAGACGGTTGCGGAGCAGGACGGTTCGGGAATTCTTGGTGAGGGGGAAGAATTTGCCGGATGAGGATGCCACTTGGGAGAGTGAGGAGATCTTACAGCATCCATCACTTCAATTGCTTGAGGACAAGCAACATTTTGCTGGGGGAGACTGTAATATTCCTAATTAGCCATGGCTAATTGGAATATTCGATTTTGTTCGATTTTTCCTTATATAGTTATTTGTAAATAAAAAGTGAGGAAGGGGGACATAACTAACTTTAGAATAAAAAGTCACTTCCTAGGTAGCACAACATTGTGACTTAAGGGGGAACCAAGGGGGGCCAAAGGGGGATGCAGAAATGGGGCCCATGCAGACACATGGAGGGACTGCGCAGGAGCGAAGGAACACATGGCAAGAAGGGGATCACACAGGAGAAAGTGAGCCTAGGGATTGTGAGAGGAAGAGGCTATAAAATAGAGAGGAACACCCTCATTTGGGATCATTCTAGTTATGAGCATTTGTGATAGTCATTTCGACGTAGAGCACGCTGGTTGTTTAACTAGTCTGCAGCACTATTTAATGCATTGAGTGTCTCCGTTCGGAGATCTCACCCTTAGCCCCGGGGGACTTCGAGTGCTTACTCGGGCAAGGTATTTCCATTGGATTTCTAGCAGTAGTTTCATCAACATTTCAGTAGCAGTTTCATCAGTGTTTCAACAACAATTTCATTAGCATCTTTGAGGAACTGCGCAAAACCCCAAGGGGGTGATTTTCGGGGGTCGGCCATTTCAGAAAATATTTCTGGGTTTTTCTGAGTTTCTTGAGTAGAGTCCAATTCCAGGTTTTCATCCTTTTCTGAGGAGGGGACCAGCCCCAAATCCTCATTCGATTTCCAGTAGCAAAAGGAGCACGACAATTTTCCAGCAGCTGGGACGCAGATCAGTGTGAGGCCATTCCAGGAAATCTTTCTGGGTTTTTTTGGGTTTCTTGAGTAGAGGCCGAATCCGGAGTTTCAGCTTTTTCTGAGGAGGGAAGCAGCCCCAAATCATCATTTGTTTTCTAGCAGCAGCAATAGCATCCACGCAGAGAGGCCATTCTTGTCATTCTGAGAGTATTTCTTCACTTGCCTTGTGCAAGTCAAGGTGCCATCTGTCTAATCACCTCTCGTACTCATTTATTGCTCAGTATAATAAAATGGCTTAGCATTTCTTGTGTATCTACTTGTATTTCCAGTTTACATTATTATATGTTGTTCCACTGTTATTTTATCACTTCTAGGTTATTATATCATTTCCACATATTTGGTTGGAGTTTTTGCTAGGGTTTTGATGGCTCATCTGTTCCATTGGAAATGTAGGATAACCAACAATCCTTATTGAAGAATGCATGAGTTAAGTCAATCAAATATTGTGTGATTCAACTAAGTCAAGGATTGACTACAAGGAGTTAATAGAAGTTTCAACCAAAGAGTTGATTGAGACTAGGTGATAATCGATGGATGCTAGAAAACACTTGGAATGGATAAAATCTCCCACCTTGGTTCCCAATGGTCCCATTTCTCACTTATGTAAATGAGGAAACTTGTATTCCAAGTCAATGGCATTGTACCACTTTCCTTGTGCTACAAGTTGTCCTTCTTTAGCCATTCGAAATAAGGGAATTTTTAGGATCCTTATATGGTGTTATTACTATGCATATTTTCTTTTAATTTTAAGTGGCTCTTGAACATCTAGGTGGATTATTATTGAATATTTAGGTTGTATCTTGGTCTATTTTAGCAAGGATGAAAACTTAGAGGTTGTTCCTTGGGTTTTTCCAAGTAAGAGAAAAATTCCAAGGAACCTTACAGAGACTTTGGAAAACCTCCCTGCTTCAAGCCTCAAGTTGGATCTTGGATTAGGGAAAACCCAACTATCACACAGATAGTTATTTAGAGTCACCTCAAAAATATCTCTTTGAAGCACACTTTAATTCCAGATTTGATGGTTTTAAAATAAATAAATGTTGGAGTATATTGCAATCCAAAGATAACATTTCTCAATAACCCGACCACCCATCGAAAAAAACAATGGATAACCAAAGAGAAACAAAATCAACAGTGAGCCAAAGAGCTTGAAATATGAAGCACCTGTTAATGTGAGACAACATTGGAAAAATCAACCAACTACCATAGAATTGTTCACACAATTAAAGCAACCAAAAGGCCACTAACTAGAAAATCATATGACCCTTCCAGAGACTAATAAGAGCTAAATTAATGCTAACAATGGCAAAAGACTTATTCATATAGAGATTATTGTGATATGGAAACATTCCTTCCTACCACACCTTTCTAATTTTCAAGGGATTCACACAACAAACAATATGAAAAACCTATGCCTTACTATTTTTAAGACTTTTGATGCCATCACCACCACCCTCTACACCATTATGACCATTATTTTCTACAAGAGGGGCATTCTTCCTTGTGATTACACCACAAATCTCACTTTTGATTTACATACTCAAGAGGGGCATATTTCCTCATGATTACACCACAAATCTCACTTTTTATTGACATACCCACTGCCCATAGTGGCCATACAAGCCTCCTTACAAATTGAACTCCACAATAATTGGTGTAGGCTAAAATTACCCAAAGAACTTGAAACCTTGATCATGAGTTGATGGACATCCTCACCAACTCTCGCCCAATATCTCGTGAAATAGCATGTGTTTATTTCCCACCCAACACGGGGGAGAAAATAAAATATTTTATTAAAATCAATCTAAAAGTAAAAAATAACTCAAGTATCTCTCATGAATATAGATGTCTCTCTCAAATAATCATTGGAAATACAAGGGGCTTCTCCATTATAAATACTTGCCTAAAATTTCTTTTGAAGTATGAATTGCTTGTTACCCTTAGTCAAGAAGTAGAAATATGTAGATCTAGATTTTATTTGAATGAATTCCCTACTCCGATTCCATTGAGGATAACGACCATCGTCGAACCTACATGAAAAATGCACTATGTAGCTTACAAGTGGATTGCACTCATGAACATGCAATCTGCAACCTACAACTAAGTTGTACTCATAAACGTAAACCATAAACGTGAGTTGATCCAAAAACCTTCTCCAAATTCACACTCTTACCATGGATGATGTGCATCATTAAACCACCTAAATCAATCAATTGATAGGTTACCCAATTCTCAATGAATATGAATTCATAACTATGTATTAGGAGATAAATATATTTATATAATAAGTATTGCAATAAAGCCTTACACTATTATTTTCTTCTTAATGATTAAGATGTAGGTCACTGAATATTTTTTGTTTCATGACCAGTTATCATATACGTCTTAAACCACAAACCAGTTAATGTAATTTATTTTTTTACATGAATTTTCGATTCCTTTAATAAGCATATGATTGTGTAATTGTGGGAGATTGAAAGAATACAAACTTTCATTTAATGATATTATTTATTATATGATATTTAAGATTTATATTAAGATGATAGAACATATTATCTTAAGATATATTTTCAAAAATTAAGGTGATTTTTATTGTTTATTTAACAATATTTATGGTTTAATGAAAAAATTTATAAGATACAAGAATTAGAGATGTATCAAGTTACTATTTTTTTATGTGCTATTTTCAATAAAAAAAACTCACAAAGGTAACCTTCTCATATTACTAATTCAAGGCCCATAAAATTCTATAAATGATCTTACTATGAAATGCACCATCACTCTCATACTAATATTTTCAAGTTGTATAGCAATGCTATAAATACTTCCCTCTTTCTTCACATGCTTCGCATTCAACCAAAAAAACTCGGTTTTTTTTTCATATTGTTAATTCAAAGCTCATAAAATATCATAGGTGATTCACCCTTAATCCAATATTACTATTTTCCAATTATGTAACAATATCATAAATACTTCCCCAACCAAATATATTTTGTTTGTTTTCATAAATGCCTTCCCAATTATAAATATTTTTGTTTGTTTTATAATAATAAAATCACTTAAAATATATATCTATTTATATTTATAAAATTAACTATAAATACAATTATTACTAAATATTTATCCATTCGTTTTTTTTTCATTAAATTTATTTGCAAAATATATATAGTAGATATTATTTTTCTATTTAAAACATAATTTTAAATTTTTATTTTAAAAATACATACCAATAGAAAAACTTACACATCCAGAATAAATTCTTATTATATTATATTATATAATTTAAAATAAATAATAATTTCTTTTTAATCAATAATTCTTTTAAAAATAAAATTTTAAATAACTAATTATATACTATGATGAGAAAAGCAATATTTTAGGTAAACGATTTATCATCATTAAGTATATGGATAAAAAAATATAGGTGAATATAAGAGAGATACACTTTTCCTCTTCACTTATATTTTTTTGTTTTGTGTAGTTGTGTGTCACTGGTGGATCTCAGTGTTCACTTAAAACATAAAACATTTCAACCCTTTGTAAATAAATAATAAATTACACATTTAAATAAATAACAAATTTATAAGCGACGAAACTTCTCAGCTTTCAACAATTTCAAAAGTCTAAACAATTTTATAGCGAGAGTAGAAAAATAAGAGTCGGCGAAAGTAACACTCACAAACGTCCTATTTTAGAGTCGGTGAGAGTTGAAAAGTAGTAGGCTAGCTGATAATTAAGACTTGACTCTTAATTATGATAATTAGGATTTTAGCATTCATTATTATTTGAGAAATTAATTTTATTAAATATTATGTTTTCCATCCTATTCAGTGCAAAATACGTACTATATGTCTTTTTTCACAGTAATTATTAATATTTATTAACGTTTACACTAATTATTAATATTTATTAACGTTTACTACAATCTTTGAACGAAACGCGTTTCTAATTTATTGCATATTGTGGCCCAATTGTGTTAGATTTTATTGCATTCAGTTTTTTATTAATTTGTTATTAGTTTTTTGACTAAAATTTTTTGAAATCTATTCAAAATTTAACATTATGAAATTAAATTTATTATTTTTAAATAAAATTTATTTTTGTTTATTTTAAATATGATTGGTTGAAATGTCTCCTCTCTTATTGTGTCATGATGGTAATAATTGACTTTTGTGTATTTTATTATTAATTACTATGTATTATCTCACTAATTACTATGTACAATAAATATAAATAATTTGAAAAACAACATTATATATTAATCACTGATGATGATGATGATCGTTAATGTCCATTGAGACCAAACTTTGGTCTATCTGACTTAAAGAAACAAATTATTTAGTTTGATTTAAGATTTTATTCTTATGCTCAAAAAACTTGGAGAGAAGCCTCCCTAGCTCACTGTAATTTTGACAACCTAAAAGGCTAGGAAGGTCAGTATTGCAACAAAGATTTTGAAACTGAGATCTAATGTGGTTGTAGGCGGGGCACTCTAAGAGTAAGTGATTTTCATCCTCGATATTCATATTCTCACAGAGATGGCAGAACATTTCCATCCATGGTATTTTCGGGACTGACCCGTTTCACGATGGAACTCGTGAGAGTTCGTTTTAATCTTGGCTATATTAATTTTCTTCTTTGAGCTAGAGAAAACCAAGAGATACTTTTGATCTATGGAACTCATACAAAGATTTTGAAACTGAGATCTAAGAGATCTAATGTGGTTGTAGGCGGGCACTCTAAGAGTAAGTGATTTTCATCCTCGAAGTTCATATTCTCGAGATGGCAGCACCTTTCCATCCATGGTGTTTTAGGGACTACCCAACGACCCGTTTTACTATGGAACTCATGAGAGTTCCTTCTGATCTTGGATATATTAATTTTCTTCTTTGAGCTAGATAAAACAGAGAGATACTTTTGATCTATAGAACTCATGAGAGTTCGATCTAATCTTGGCTATATTAATTTTCTTCTTTGAGTTAGATAAAACAGAGAGATACTTTTGATCTTCTAGGGTGGGGTTGATGATCTCCTTATAATATTTTAATTTTCTTTTAGCTGCTAAATCTTTCTCACACCAATTTTTTTTCTTTGAACTTAGAAGTAACAATATTTTTGATGTTATTAATGTTTTGCAATGCAACATTCTGGTCGATCTCCCAATGGTTTAACTTGGCCCTGGTGTACCTATGTACCATAAACACAAATGGTTTGTAATTAAATTTAAAAATTCCATTTTCTCATTGATGTAAAGTATTGAACAGATAATTTTTATGATTTTATTTTTTTAATTTAAAAGATATAAATTTGAAAAAATAATGTGTACAATTTTCATCATATCAATCTATACTCTAATGACATGAAATGTATACTAGAATATGAACATTATATAAAAATTGTCATCATTCAATATTAAATAAATAATTATTAACTTATTATCATTTTCTTCAATATATTATACATATATATAACTTTTATCTACCAAAAAAATCTTAATAATATTTAAAAAATTAATAAAAAAAATTAAACAAATATTCATATAACTCATTTTACAATTTTATTATTGCTTAGAGTACATACAACACATCATAACATTAAAATATTTTATTAAACTAAACAGCAAAAAACACTAGCTATACAACCTTGTTTATTTTAATTATAAATAAAATTTTACTATATCTACTTTTACATTTCAACTCTCACACTAAAGTTGTTAAATTTCCAAAAGTGTTACAAATTATCCGTAAAATGGTCCAAACATAATTTTAAAAAGCAACATTTTTTTATTAAATTCTTTTTAAAATGATTAAAATTCAATTTGAAATCCCTGCCGGCTGGCCTAGCCAGCTCCACTGCTTACTTTTCAGCTGTCGCTCTAAAATTGTTTCTTTTGAAATTGTTAAAAGCTGAGAAGTTTCCATTGCTCGCTCTATCATTCAACACGAATGAAGTCAGTGCGAGCAGAATGTGATTTCTCGCCTTTTTATGACACAAATATAATTGGTCTTCCTGTATTAAAGTCAATAATTGATTTCGTTTCGTATGGTAACCTTAACTTAATTGTGATTCTAACACCAAAATCAATCATTAACCCAAATTCAAATTCAACTGTTAACTTCACCGCACCGCTGGAACGTACAATAACCCAACATCATAACACCAAAATCAACTATTGACCCAAAATCAAATTCAATCGTTAACTTTACAGCGACACGTTTGGTCCATAGGTTTTATGGTCTAATCCAGAGTAAGATTAAGATTATGTATGGATGAGAGCTATTCTCAGTATAATCTTTTAAGTTAAACAAATTATTTAATAAATTATATGTATGAGAGCTGCTCTAAATATGATTTTTGCAGTTGAAAAAAAAGATGTTAAAAAGAATGCTAAATGAATGAGATGCATGACAATTTTGTGTTTGATTTTTTGGGTTGAAAAAAAAAAATATTAAATGAATTTTATCATTTCACGGTACAGTAAATAAATGGTGGCTTTGCTTCCGAGAGAAGCCTTAGGGTCGAATAGACATCTCTTTCTTTTATTGAAGCCTTAAGGTCAGATACTAGTGTTTGTTTCTGTTATTGTTATTGTTTGTTACTTCTTATATGCATGAAACTTGTTTTAATTTTTTTATTGTTTTTTGTTGGAAATAATAATCCCAAGCACTGACTTAAACACATTGACAAACATCATGCTTGCCCAGTCAACCACTGCACAATTGCGATTTTGTTTGGAGGCGAAGTACATTGTGGACCACAACACATCGCAAGAAGTTAAGGCATTTAATGAAGTTTAGTAAGTAAGTATGGGCAAGCATTTCCAGGGAAAATGACAGAGGTTAGAGAAGCAGTACTTCGCGGACCATTCCGCAACACATCACGAGAAGTTAAGGCATTTAATGAAGTTTAGTAAGTATGGGCAAGCATTTGCACGCCAAAGGACAGAAGTCAAAGAAGAAGTAGATCTCCGACCATTCCGCAACACATCACAAGAAGTTAAGGCATTTAATGAAGTTTAGTAAGTAAGTATGGGCAATCATTCACTCCACGACTGTTTCCCACACTCCACAACACCTGCAAGTTCAGAAAACCATTTACTATGTAAATTCACCCATGTTGGGTATTAATTATTTTCTCTGTCATGCATTAATATCAAATTTGTATGTTGAGATAAATATGGATGTAAAAGTCATTTGTATAGAGTCTGTGAGGTAGTGAGGAGAAAATTGTGGAGGAAATATTGGTGGGCACATGAAAACCAGTTTTATAGAAGTTTACTCTGCAACCCCATTAATGGGTAAATCGTAGTAAGTTTGTTGTTTTTCTTTCACTTGGAGCTAGAGATTCCATTTACCACATGAATGCATTTCCTTATGTTCTAACATATAATATAAAGTGTGGCTTGTTGGGTTATGATATTAATTTTTCACAAGTAGATTTACCGCGACCTCTTTCGTTTTACTCTGTTTTGCTTTGTGTTTTAATTAAGTCCTTGTGTGGTTGTGATATGGTATTAATCTTTCACAAGTAGATTTCAGGGAACCTCTTTTGTTTTACTCTGTTTTGCTTTGTGTTTTAATTAAGTCCCTGTGTGGTTGCGATATCATCCGCGCAACCTCTTTTGTTTTACTCTGTTTTGTTTTGTGTTTTAATTATGTCCCTGTGTGGTTGTGATATGATATTAATTTTTCACAAGTAGATTTACCGCAACTTCTTTTGTTTTACTCTGTTTTGCTTTGCGTTTTAATTAAGTCCCTGTGTGGTTGCAATATCCTCGCAGCAACCTCTTTTGTTTTACTCTATTTTGCTTTGTGTTTGAATTAAGTCCCTATGTGGTTGTGATATGGTATTAATATTTCACAAGTAGATTTACTGCAACCTTTTTTGTTTTACTTTGTTTTGCTTTGTGTTTTAATTAAGTCCCTGTGTGGTTGCGATATCCTAGCCACAACTTACTTCTGAGAAATTTCACTTTGCCACAACTGAATTTCTGAGTGAGACTCCTCTTTTTTACCTGGTGAAATTTTTCTAACATGATGTCAGAGCCGGTTAAACCCTGTTAGTGTAAAAACAAGTGTTTTTTATTAAGCGTTAAAGAAATTGTTTTGAGGGCATATTGTTTTTAGTATATTTAGGATATTTACCAGTAGGTAGATTTTTTTTTTTTTTTTTTACACTCAGAAATGGAAACATCAAGCACAAGCTTGCATATTGTTTTTAGTATATTTAGCATATTTACCAATAGGTAGATTTTTTTTTTTTTTTACACTCAGAAATGGAAACATCAAGCACAAGCTTGACTAATCCTCAGATACCTCAGTTTAATGGCAAAAATTATGATCATTGGGCTATTGCAATGAAGACCCTCTCAAGACATTTGGGATTTCGTGGAGAATGGTTTTTAAAAACCAGCAGATGCAACAACATACAATGTCTTATCTCAAGTAGAAAGAGATCTGTTGAGGGACAATAGGAAGAAGGATTCAAAAGCACTGTTCTATATTTTCCAAGTAGTTCATAAAACTATTTTCCCAAGGGTTGCAGTGACAATGAAGTCCAAGCAAGCATGGGACACCCTCCAGACAACATACCAAGGCATGGAAAAAGTCAAGACAACAAAGCTGCAAATGTTGAGAAGAGACTTTGAAACACTTTGTATGAAAGAGTCTGAGAATGTAGACTCATTTTTTACACATGTAATTGAGTTGGTTACTCAAATCAGGTCTCATGGTGAGACAATTGAAGGAAGGAGAATAGTTGAGAAATTTTTTAGAAGCCTGCCAGTAAGGTTTTATACCATTGTTGTGGCCATAGAAGAGACTAAGGATCTCTCATAGTTCTTAGTGGATGAGCTTCATGCATCACTGATTTCTCATGAACATACACTGAATAGAGCAAAAAGCTCCTCATTGGAGCATGCCTTCAAGACACAAGTTTCCTTTGGTCAAGGCCGAGGCAGAGGAAGAACATATGCTAGAGGAAGAGGAAGAAGCCCACACATAGGTGGAAGAAGTAACCCTTCAAGCTCAAGTGGAAGGGGCAACAATCAAAAGCCAAGTCAAGGCCCAAGCCAAAATCAAGCACAAGGTCAGAGGTATGATAAATCTCAAGTTAAATGCCATTATTGTAAGAAGTATGGTCATTATGCAAATGAATGTAGAAAGAAGAAATATGACATTAGTAACAATCCAAGTGTAAATTTCACAAAAGAAAATCACAACCATGATAACATGTTTTTAGCTTGTAATGTAGCATAAGAAAAACAAATCGATATATGGTATCTAGATTCAGAGTGTAGCAACCACATGTGAGGGAACATAGAAATGCTTTCCAATCTAGATGAAAGTGTGAAATCTGAAGTGACATTAGGGATTGATAGCAAAGTCTCTATCATCGGAAAAGGAAGAGTTAATATCCTAACAGAGAAGGGGGAGAAGAAGTACATCTTAGATGTTTACTTTGTCCCTATTCTGAAGCATAACATCATAAGCATTGTACAACTCATGCAAAAGGGATACAATGTCTTCTTCAAAAATGTTGTGCGCACAATTTTAGATAGGTCTCCAAGTTGCAAAGGTTCAGATGACAAATAATAGAATGTTTCCCCTAAATATAAGATTAAATTTGAAAGAAGAAGGTGCACAAGCACAACTATCAATGAACTCACAAGAGGATGGAAGAAAAGAGGCAGTTATCACACAAGTGAACTATCAAGCAGAGGTCAAAGATGAAAAATGGTTATGGCATTTGAGATTTGGACATCTCAACTTTGGAGGTTTGAATTTGCTGCATAGGAAAGGCATGGTGAAGAGTTTTCCACTCATAGAAAAAACGAACAGCCTATGTGAAGGATGTATCTTTGGAAAGCAACATAGAGAGACATTTCCAGTAGGAAATTCAGTAAGGGCAAAGGCAACATTGGAGATTGTCCACTCAAATTTATGTGGACCAGTGCAGACACCATCAATTGGTGGCAGCTACTATTTATTGACCTTCATAGATGACTACACAAGGAAGACATGGGTCTATCTCCTAAAATATAAAAGTGAAGTGTTTGAGCGTTTTCTCTAGTACAAGGCTCTTGTTGAGAAGCAAAGTGGACACTACATCAAAGTCCTCAGGACTGATAGAGGTGGCACATACATCTCAAATGATTTCCTACGTTTTTGTAGGGAACATGGAATTCACAAGCAATTTACAACAATATATACACCTCAACAAAATGTTGTGGCGGAAAGGAATAATAGGACCATTATGGAAATGGCAAGGAGTATGTTGAAGGAAAAACATTTGCCAAATGATTATTGGGCTGAAGCTGTCGCTTGTGCGACATATATCTTGAATAGATGTCCAACCAAAAGAGTCCAAGACATAGTTCCTGAGGAGGCATGGAGTGGAAGAAAGCATAGTGTCACTCACATTAGAGTCTTTGGATGTGTGGCATATGCACATGTCCTAGATGAGATGAGGAAGAAGTTGGACAACAAGGGGGAGAAATGCATATTTATTGCATATAGTGATGAATCCAAAGCATACAAGCTTTACAATCCATCAACCAAGAAGTTCATAATCAGCAGAGATGTGTAGTTCATAGAAGCGGAAGCATGGGATGGAATTTTAGAGAAGACAATCAATGTGAAAGCATGTATACCACATGATGGCAAAGAGGAATTGATAGTAGCAAGCAATTCCTCAAAAGTGACTCCCTTTACTCCTATTCAAGCACAATAAAGCAGGCAACAAGGAACACCATCAACAAATAATAGGACAATGTCACGCAGTCAAGCAAGTGCTTCTCCAAGAACACTGCAAAGAACAACACTAAGTGACATGTCAAGCCCATCTTTGGCAAGCTCAAAAAGACCAAAATTCAGAAATTTAAATGAAATTTATGAGCAAGATGAGGTTAATAGCAACGTTGGTTTGAATTCATTATTTTATTTTTTTTGTCATGTAGATGACCCAATCCATTTTGAAGATGTAGTCAAAGAATAAAAATGGGTTGCAGCAATGGAGGAAGAAATAGAAAAAATAGAAAAAAATGACACATGAGAGTTAATGGACTTGCCACAAGGAAAACAAGTCATTGGAGTGAAGTGGGTCTATAAGACCAAGAGCAATGTCAATGGGAAGATTGAAAGGCACAAAGCAAGGCTAGTTGTCAAAGGATACAAGCAACAACATGGAAGATATTATGCAGAGACGTTCGCGCCAGTGGCGAGGATGGAGATGGTGCGTACAGTTGTGGCGATTATCACACAACATAAATGGAAAGTGCATCAAATGGACGTAAAGTCAATGTTCTTGAATTGAGTGCTAAAAGAGTAAGTGTATGTTGTGCAACTGCCTGGTTATGAGGTAGAAGGCCAAGAATACAAAGTGTATTGGTTGAGGAAAGCTCTTTATGGGCTGAAGCAAGCACTGCTTGCATGGTACAACAGGATAGATGCCTACTTGTTGGACAATGGTTTCAACAAATGTGACGGTTAGATGCCTACTTGTTGGACAATGGTTTCAACAAATGTGACGGTGAACCTACTCTCTACATCAAAGAGAATGATGGTAAGATTCTCATTGTTGTCTTATATGTAGATGATTTAATTTTTTCAGGCAGTGATGATTTCGTCATTGTTGATTTCGAACAAGTCATGAAGAATGAATTTGAAATGATTGACTTGGGGTCGCTAAGGTATTTTTTGGGCATAGAAGTGAAGCAAATAGAAAATGGCATTTTTATCTCTCAAGAAAAGTATGTATTGGAGAGGTTTAAAATGCAAAACAGTAAGCCCACACCAACTCCAACTAGGCCAGATATAATGTATGTAGTGAGTTTGGTGTCAAGGTTCATGGAGATAGCCAAGGAGACGCATTAGCAAGCATCGAAAAGGATTCTAAGGTAGGCCAATGGGACAAAGCAGTATGGCATTTTGTACACCGCAACAGATGATTTTAGGCTGGTTGGTTACACTTACAGTGATTGAGCAGGAGTGTCGTTGACAAAAAGAACACGTTAGGATATGTTTTTCATTTGGGTTCCGGAGCCATTTCATGGGCTTCCAAGAAGCAGCCAATAGCGTCACTGTTAACAGCAGAAGATAAATATGTCGCAGCAATAGCAGCATCGTGTCAGGGGGTTTGGATGAGAAGGATGTTGAGGGACCTTTGCCATGACCAAGAAGGAATGAAAACTATTTTCTGCAACAACACATCAGCAATTGCATTATCAAAGAATCTCGTTTTTCACAAGAGGACCAAGAATATTGATGCTAAATATCATTTCATTAGAGAGTTGATTAACAATGATGAAATTGTGTTGCAGCACTGCAAGTCACAGGAACAATTTGTTGATATTTTCACAAAGCCATTGGCACGTGAAAGTTTTGTTTATCTCAGAGATTGTTTAGGAATTTTCAGTGGCGGCACTTGTTATTAAGGGAGGGTGTTGGAAATAATAATCCCAACCACCACCTTAAACATACTGAAAAACACCATGCTTGCCCAGTCAACCATTGCACGGTTGCGATTTTGTTTGCAGGTGAAAGGACAGAAGTCAGAGAAGAATTACATCACAGACCATTATGCAACACGTCACAAGAAGTTAAGGAATTTAATGAAGTCTAGTAAGTAAGTATGGGAAAGAATTCACTTTGCGATTGTTGCCCACACTTCACAACACTTGCAAGTTCAGAAAACCATTTACTATGTAAATTCGCCCATGTTGCGTATTAGTTATTTTCTTTGTCATGCATTAATGTCAAATTTGTATGTTGAGATAAATATGGATGTAAAATTCATTTGTATTATTGGGCAAGTTAGAGAGAGAGTCTGTGAGGTAGTGAGGAGAAAATTGTGGAGGAAATATTGGTGAGCACATGAAAACCAGTTTTATATAAGTTTACTTCGCAACCCCGGTAATGCGTAAATCGCAGTAAGTTTGTTGTGTTTTTTTCACTTGGAGCTGCAGCTTCCATTTACCACTTGAATGTATTTCCTTATGTTTTAACATATAATATAAAGTGTGGCTTATTGCGTTATGGTTTTAATCTTTCAAAAGTAGATTTACCGCAACCTCTTTTGTTTTATTTTGTTTTTCTTTCTGTTTTAATTAATTCCTTGTGTGGTTGTGATATCCTCACCGCAACCTATTTCTAAGCAAGTTCACTTTTCCACAACCGAATTTCTGAGTGAGACTCCTCTCCTCTGCCCCCATGAAATTTTTCTAACAGTTTTTAATCCACGCTCTATTCTATTCTAATCTCATTTCATCTGATATGCTGCTCTGATATCGTCTGTTGTTGGTACATGCAATGGATATTGTAACGGGAACTACAGGTAACACCATTAGCAGTGCTATTTTTTTTCCATTCATCCAACAGATAGATGATCTAATTCACCTGGATGACAACTGTTAGCATATGGAAGATCAGTTATATCAGATGAAGAACCTCCTACTTGATATTAGCTCTCAGTTCCAACATCAGTAGAGGGAGGCACCAGATTCTCTGAAGAATTGTTTGCTAAGGATGCAATGAAAATTTCGAGAGGCTAGATAGTTGATTTATCGCTCAGAACACACGTGGCTATAACATTGTATTGATTCCCTCATGTGCAAGCCCAATGTCTTTAAGAAAATTTGACAGTGGAACACAATTATTCTTGAGCTCCATGATCAGCTTAGGACCGACGTTTCCGTATTTTTTGGTACTACTTCAGGATGAACTCGACACTGGATTGGTCGGATTGGAAATAAAATCTATTGAGGAACAACTACACAGATGGATTTTGGAAGCTCCCCATGTTCTCTTTATAGGTGTATACGGTATGGGTGGTGTGGGAAAACAAAATTGCTTAAAACAATCTACAACACCTTAGTAACGTTTTTGATCATGTGATTTGGGTTACAGTTGCCCAATTTCCAATTCTGCAAATGAAAAATGATATTACTTATGCAATTAATTTAGATTTGACCAGCTATTCCACCGATATGGCAAATATGAAGTTGTGTACCTATATGAATACCAAGAAATTCTTTTTGGTTTTAGATGACATGTGGAAGGCACTCTATCCAAAAGACTTGAGTGTGGAATTTGGGAAGAATAGAACGAGAAAAGTTGTATTCACAACTCGATTAAATTTATAAAGGTATTTACTAAAAAAATATATATGTTAAATAAGTAAAAAAACATAAAGCTATGATAATTATTAATAAATTTTATCTCAATTCAAATTTTCTTTGAAGAAATTTCCATTATGTGTAATCTTTAATCTATTTATTTTATTTTTGTGTGATTTTAATTTATACAAGGTGCCAAATTAACCACACATTGAAGACAATTGAAAAAACCTTCTCTTCCACCTCTTTGTTGACCATTTACTCCCTATAATGTAATGAGTCCTATAACATATAGGAAATCTATATTGAATAACATATAAGAACTTTATATTGAATTTTTTGAACACTGTCTTAATGTAATGGGTCCTATAACATATAGGAACTCTATATTGAATTTTTTGAACACTATCTTAATGTCTTGCTAATCCATGTGGTAGAGTTATTAAACTACATTGTTCTCCATGGTTTTCCACAATCTTGGTTCTACAATCTTGGATATCCCACATCATTCATACAATTTGATATGTTGTATCCTAGTGAAACAAAGAAATAGCATAATCAATTGAATGATTCAATCTATGTTATGGAAAAAACATATGAAGTTATACTATTTAAGGAAAATTAGAGCTAAACATCTTAATATAATCAAAGCTAAACATATTAAGAGAATGGTTGAATGAAATGAACAATAATATCAATCACATGAATATGTGAGCCTATAAATGATTATAGAATTTAAGAAAAAAAAGTTATTGCAGTGATTAGTTACCTCCTTGGGAAAACTTCCTTGGGAAAATTTCAAGGATCATGGTTCCTATCCATGTTTTTGCGACAGTCATGGTTCCACCTGCATTGATTTGTGTGTGCGCTTCTGGTTCTTCCTCCACCCCCCCACACTGTGCAAATGAAAGTTAATTTAAGGTTTGGAGGGCGGATCCACTGAGAAGGTTGTTGTGGCGCAAATGGTAAATTTGTTGGGTGGTTAGAGAGAGGTCGGGGGATCCAATCCCGACCCTCTCGAATTAGGCGTGCATCTAATTTTTTTTAGCATACGGTTTATAACCGTTAACTACAACCGATTCAAAAGGCACGTTAATGGTGGTGGGTTCGTTGGTTGTATATATGAATGGTTGGTGTATTAAATATTTTTTGGTACGTTGGATAGTTGCCGTATTACATGGGGCTACCCGTTTGGGGGCCGGCCATGTGGGCTAGGCGAGTTCGACCCCCGTCGGCTCCCTTACTAAACTCTTGTCACAAATTTTTTGGTGGGGGTGTGTTGGGGTTTGGGTCCATGCCCCAAGCCTGGCCCACCCATATTTGTGCTCCATTTACATTGAGCCATGGTGTGAGGGGTGGCGGGGTCATGGCCGCCAACCCCACGTGGTGTTGAGAGGTTCAGGGGGTGACGGGGTCATGGCTGCCCGCCTCTTTTATTTAAACATTTTTGTTATGAGATATGAGGGGTGGAGGGGGTGGTGGCCTGCCACCACATATATTATTTTTTTAATTTTTTTTTAAGAAATAGGCCCTTTTAAAATTATTTGGATTTTAGGCCGAAGCAGACAAATTAACCGGGCCAAAAATTGGCTCGGAATCTGGCCCAGGTCGGCTGGAATCTGGTGGTCGGGTTCTATCCAAATTGTGGCCTCCTTAAGCCTACCCAGTTAGCAAAAGTCAACCAAAATTTGATTTCTTCTAACTTTAGCATACGGTCTTAGTTTGACAAACCGTTCACATTACCGCGATCAGGATGACAAGAACTACACTTTGGTCTTGGTTTGAAATCATTCTGATCACTTTGATTTTTGATCTTCCATCAACCATATTTGTCCTTTGTATGTCTCTGGAGCCACCTTGATCAAGCTCGAACCTTTTCACCTTAACCCCTAGATTCTTTGCCATGCATGCAACACGCTTTAACCTGAAATAGTTATTGAAAGGGAAAAAAACACTAACATCAAGGGGTTGCAATTTGTGAGTGGTATGAGAAGGCAATGTTAACAGGTCGATGCCCAAATTGTTTGCTTCCTCAATTGTTTGTACAAAAAGTGGCTTCCATGGCGATATAATATCAATAGGTGTATGTTATTAGGTGAGACACTAGCTGATACAGATGCAACAAAGTGACAAAGGAAATTTAAAACAAAAGTTCTTTAGTCATCCATGCATGGGGATGTGTAGCCATGCATGCACATGGTTCACAGTTTTGCAGATAGTTTTTCAGTTGATTTTTACCTATGAATAGATAAAATCCTGGGATTGAAGTACCAATTGCATTGACACAACATAGAATAGTTATCCACTCCCTACTCTTAGGAAAAATCTTTGGCTCATTTTAGCTCCCTCTCTTGGCAATTACCTGCATGCCACAATTCATTCCTATCCGTAAATCTATTTAATCATAGTTTCGTATATGGTTTGCACCATAAGAATGTTTATTATAAGTACTATAATGGGTGTCATAGAACTTACGTACAACTGTAGCGTGCAAATTTAATGCTTTCTCTCTATCGAGGCCCTTAGTTGTATGCAATACAAGGTCTAGATGCCTTTTTATAAACCCAAACCACCATGATTTACCAAGAAACCCATCTATTGATGATGTTGGACCCACCAACATCTAAGGGGATCTCCCCAGTAAGAAGTTCCAATTAGACCTCAGACCATTTGGTGTAGGCGTCCTAGCAGTGAGACGCATAACAATTCCTTGACTGTGATTTCACACAGAGGCAAGTAAGATAACTCTATTGGTAGCAAGGATGTGACAACTACAGTGAGTCAAGGAAGGTGCATAAGAGGTTCTAACACATGTGGGTTGAGATGAGTTCACACCTTGGCAACCTGTAATAGTACTCAGAGGGGAAGGGAACACACGAGCGAGGATGCATCACAAGATGGAAAGCGAATTAGCTGGCAATCCAAAGTGATGGTTAAACCAACAAAACATTTCAAAAAGATTCATACATACTCTAGTCCGTACATGTATGAGTAAGAAATCAAATACATATGCCATTTATAGTAAATAAGATAGTTGGAATACTATACAACATATGTGTGAAACGTGTTGTCTCTTATTATATAAAGAAGTGTAAGTTCCGGTCATACAATACGTCCATTTCCAACCACTAGCCCCAATAGTGGAACGTTATAGCCACATCCACCTGCTCCTCCAAAGAGATGTACTAGCTCCATGCAGTGGAGAAGCCAAGGCACATTACAATATTGTCCAAGATCTCTCCAAGATAGTGTTACCGGAAGCTTGCCTGACCAAAGGCCCATCTAATAAGTTATGAGGGAATATTTATAGGAAAGGGTGGGGTCACCCTTGACATTCCCCTTTGTGACAGTTCATCTACCCTCATGACTCTTCATCTACTCTATGACTGTTACATCCAACTATCGACACTTGACTTATACTTGACATGATGTTACATCGCAATGCACATGTACTCATGTGAGACAACATGGCTTGAGCAAGCCATGCAAGACATCACTGACACTCGGTCCGTTGTTGGGTTACCAACTCTTTGACATGCTTGTGATGGTGAAGGTGGTGAGCTGAAGCCAAGCTTGGTCATCCGTGATGGTGTGCATGCACCCCATGGTGACATATTGCTAAAGCAAACTCTTGCCTCCGTTGCATCTGGTGCATTGGTTCGACTCCTTCATCCAAATTGTCTGCTAACATGTGCATGGTATTCTTGGGTGCGGCTGGACCAACAACACATCGATGCATAGTGTCTGTGCTGATCTTCAAGTGTGTGCCAGTGGTCATGTGCATCAACTTGCCGAAGTACATGTTCATATCTAGTTGGACTTGCTTCTTGTCTTTGCCTTAGTGAGTGTGCTAAATGGGTTGATTCACATGTGTGTGCACAAAGACATGCATGCTGCTGAATCCATTGCATGCGATCAACAACACTGCTCACCATGTCTACTCCATGCCAACTATTGGGATAGATCTAAAACTTGTACGGGAGCAGTTTCATCCGTGTGTGCATGTTGCACCCACTACTTTCCCTGTTCTTGTTGCAACTCATTTGTCTGCCTGTGCAGCTTCATGTTCTTCCTTGAGTTTCTACTTCAGCACATGCAACTCCTTATTTGTTATATTCTTTGTCTTCGTGTGATCTTCATGTCATGCCATCACCTCATAGCATGAGTCTCCAAAGTTTCTTTCCTCATCAGTGGATCTGCTTAATCTTGCAACTTTGTTTTGCCTCTGTGTTGTCAACAACCTTCCTCTTGCAGTTGTTGCATTTGTTGCATTCATTGCATTCGGTATGCTACCTTAAGCTGTTGTTCATGATGTTTCTCATTGTGATGTTGCTGCTGTCATATCTTGATGTCCTTGCCTACAAACAACTTGATGTCTTCGTGATTAGGCAAGCTCATAGACATTTGATCGACTGCATTTCCATGTGTGCTCTGAATGGTGTCTTTGACTCTGCTCTCTTGGAAACCATTGTACCTGCACTTCTGAGAGGCATATGAACACCTACAATACCTAGAGACGTTGCAACACTCGTGGCAAGGAATATGTTAGTCGAAAACCAAAATGAACATGGGAAATGACTTGCAACATACGTGTGTGACTGATCATGAAGGTTCGCAATTTCGGTTAGGAGGTTGGGAGATTCACTACCAAGATTATGCAAGGCACAATTTGGGTTGTTGGGAGACTGACTGGTTGTTGGAACTACGCCAATGCACAGTCTAGTTTGGCTGCTGACTGCTGGAATTGCGCAATGCGCAATCTTAGCTGGAAATGGTTGTAGGCTCAGTGATTGCATTGCACAATTTTCTGGGCCAGCAGTCATTGCCCCTCAGAAATGCGAAAAACAGTCTTGGAGGATAGTGCCTAGATAGAAATTCATATTTCTGGAGAGGAATACAAAGTCTTCCTTCCCCGGATTGTGCAATGCTATCTTAGTGAAGGCAGAGTCTAGGCTGAGGTTTCCTAAACTTGTTGACGGGTAATTGAACGCGAATGTGAGTGCGGATGCATGGTGATATTGAGTGTAAGAATAAGTGAATGATCATGCATGCAAATGTTGAATGACAGATTCAGAAAATAGAACAACTTGCATGTGGGTGAGGCGAGTCGTCGAACTGGCGACTGTTCGTGAAAAACAATTTCATGCATGTGACAACAGTGAGATAGAAACGAGAACTAAAATGATGCTAATACAACTAGTATGTTTCAAATGACAATAAGCACTCACTGAAATCAAGTAGACAATGTCCATAGGAAGAGAAACACAAAAATCGACAAAAATGCAACACAAGTCATGGAAAGCGGGCTTACCCAAAAACAACTGAGTTGAATGTGCCGACAAATCCTAGATGTGATGTGGGATGTTAGAGCTATACGGTTGATGTGAGGAATGAGCTTTGTGCTTCTGGTTGATGAGTTTTGATAACATCAAGGTTGTAAGGCACATGCCGCAAATCTAGGGAAAGCGACACTTGGTGGGAGGTTTCTGAAATGATCCTTGCATGTAATCTCCAACTGCCAAAAATAAATCCCTAAAACAAGGGATTCCTTTTCATGTTGCCTTAGGAGATTCAGTTGCTCGGTCCTGAAGGTAACCGATCAACTCAACTACACATGCAAGAGGCTGCTCAACTGCTGGGAGAAAATGCGCATTTTTTGGTTGGGAACTAGGTTGACTGCCCAGGAGATTTGCATAATTTATGGGTAGAGCAACTGACTGCCGCTAATGTTTGTGCAAATTATGGGCTGAGAAGCCCTGCTGAGGAAAATTGCACAATTTTCACTGTAAGTGTTGACTGCCAGAATTGCGCAATTTTGGAGCCCAGCAAGCTGCTAGTCAAGTTTGCGCAATTTCTGGAGGGAAGGTTGGTTTCCCTCCAGAATTGTGCAATTTCTTGGGGTAGCTTCTCAACCTGCAACTGGACCAAGTCCGGGTGATCAGCCTATGAGGGGAATTCATTAAGTTGTGATCGACAGGTTGCCTTTGTGCAAGTAAAACACTAAAGCTTGTGTACTTGACGAAGCAAGACAAGGTGTTGTGAAAAGTTGGTAGGGAGGTTCCAAAACGAAGCTAAGGAAAAATTTTGGAAGGTGGTTGTAGCCACTACAACACCACCTTTGAATTGGTTTGGTATCCCTTAAAAGATTTGAGAAACCGTTGATTTGAGTTATATCAACTCTAGCCCATGTCCCAATTGGGCCATCTCTTTACACTACTTAACCACCTCTGCCTCCTCCTCTTCAGTCATAAATGTAAGATGCCCTCTACATTTTGTATGAGCCAACCTATTTATCCAATAATGTATTGATGAGGGAGGAATATCATGTTTCTTTGCAGATGCCCGAACTGAGTATCCATTAAATTATATGCCGTTAATTGAAACTAACATCTCTTCTTTTCTCCAACCTCTTATAGTGCTGATATTTTTAGTTGAACTTTCCCCTTGTATTGTTGCTGACGGTGGCTCTATGGGTGATGGTGTGACAACATCAGCTTCATTTGCATGGTTATACTCAACAACATTGCTTGGAGCATTGTTGACATTCACATCACATGTCCTGTCCTCGTCTGATGAAGGGCATTGCAGACGGGCACTGCTTGTCACTCTCCTGCCACTTCTCCTTATACAAGAAACATAATTAACTCTTGCCAGAGATGCCACTACCTGCAGAATTATTGCATCCATTTATTTAAGAATATTTGAAAATTATGCTTCCATACAAGCCAAACATATTTCTGCTTTATTACCGGAAATTATCAACATGTATTTTGGTATCCTTGAAAAATCAAATCTACAGAATGAATTTTTTGTATGTCTTCAAACTTATCAGTGATTGTTGTTTTGATAACCTTTTTTACACTTAAAATACCATGACTATATTTGTACTTGGAAAACAAGCCTTTTATAAACTTTTTCATTGCTTGTTTTCTTTGGTGCTATCCTAGTTCCTTTTCTGGTTAAGATGTTGATTTGGTAGTTACTATTGTTTGAATTAATTTTTTTAGCCTCATGTTTGTTATTATTGTTATTCATAGTGACCACAGACATCCTAGGTTTGGATTGGAAAGACATGGTAATTTTGCAAGTTGTTTGGTTGCTGAGGGTAGCCTTAGCTGTTCTTGGACCTAGTTATAAAGTGCATTCCCTTACTGTTGTTTCAAATAAATTTAATCCTAAAACCTTGAAAAATGTAAAGTTCCATTTAAAGTTTGACACTTTCGGAGACACTCACAGACATCCTAGGAATTTCCACTAAACAAAGTGATCTTTTTTTCTAAGATGTTAATCTGGTTTAGTTCTTTTTTATAACTATTATTTGAATTAAATTGTCTAGCCTCATGTTTTTCAATATTATTTAGTTTCATTAGGTCTCTAAGTACCAAGTTCTGAACAATATTTATATTTTTTCTTCGAGACAAGAACTCTAGATCCTAAAGTGCATCCAAAAAAATGTTAACCTGCATAGATATATGAATTACATCATAAGATATCTAAGAAAGCCTTTTTCACACTTTGATTCAAATGGGATCTTGTTCATAAATTATTTTTCTCCTCCATTACTTTCTTTTTGGAGTTGGTTTATTTTTAGGTAGCATGACTGATGCGTAAATTCTACACCATTTTCATTCCTTTTGATATCATTATAATGTCTGCCTCTACTCACATATTTGCATTATTTTAGTATTGAATTTTCCTAAAATATGATTTGGTTTTCTACATTCTTGCCATCTGAGGAGACCCATCTATTTGTTGTTGATTGTAATACTTCATAAAATTCATCATTTCTTGTTTTCCCCAGATTTTCACCTTCTTATGGTACTATGAGCAGACCTCTCTACTTATTGTTGACTGTAATGCTTCATAAACTTCTACATTGATTGTTTTCTTCGGTGTTATCCCTGAATTCTCATTTGGGTTCTTTGGCAACTTAGATACCTAATATCAATACTCTTATTATTCCTATAGATAACACTCTTTAGACATGAAGGAATCTCTAGGAGGAATTTCAACTATAAAAAGAGACACCTAGTCCCTTTTCTAGTTAAGATGTTGATATGGGAGTTACTGTTGTTTGAATTAATTTGTTTAGCCTCATGTTTGTCATTATTGTTATTCATAGTGACCAAAAACATCCTAGGTTTGGATTGGGAAGGCATGGTAATTTTGCAAGTTGTTTGGTTGTTGAGGGTAGCCTTAGCTGTGTTCTTGGACCTAGTTATAAAATGCATTTCCTTACTATTGTTTCAGTTAAATTTAATCCTTAAATCTTGAAAATTGTAAAGTCTCCATTTAAAGTCTGACACTTTTGGAGACACTCACATACATCCTAGGAATTTCAACTAAACAAAGTGATATTTATGGTTAAGACGTTGATCTAGTTTAGTTCTTTTTTATGGATTGTTATTTGAATTAAATTCTTTAGTCTCATGTTTGTCATCATTGTTTAGCTTCATTAGGTCTCTAAGTACCAATATCTGAACAATATTTATATTTCTTCTTTGAGGCAAGAACTCTAAATTTGACAATGCAAGAGCATCCATAAAAATGCCAACATGCATAGATATATGAATTACATCATAAGATATATAAGAAAACCTTTTGTCACTTTGATTCAAATGGGATCTTGTTCATAGCTTATTTTTTTTCCTTCATTACCTTCTTCTTTCAGTTAGTTTACTTTTAGGTTGCATGGCATATGATTCAATGTTGCACCATTTTCATTCCTTTTGATATCATTATCATGCCTGCCTCTACTCACATATTTGCATTCTCTTAGTATTGAAATTACCCAAAAGATCGTTTGGGTTTCTATATTCTTGTCATCTGAGCAGACCCATCTATTTTTTGTTGATTATAATGCTTCATAAACTTTTGCACTGCTTGTTTTCCCTGGGTTTCCAACTTCTTCTAGTAATATGAGTAGACCCCACTACTTCTTGTTGACTATAATGCTTCATAAAATTCTGCATTGCTTGTTTTCTTTGGCACTATGCTTGAATTCTCATTTGGGTTCTTTGGCAACTTAAAGACCTAATGTCAATACTCTTGTTATTCCTATATATAACACTCTTTAGACATCAAGGAAGCTTTAGGAGTAATTTCAACTACAAAAAGTGACACCTGGCTCCTTGTCTGGTTAAGATGTTGATATGGGAGTTATTGTTGTTTGAATTAATTTGTTTAGCCTCATGTTTGTCATTATTTTTATTTATAGTGACCATAGATATCCTAGGTTTGGATTGGGAAGACATAGTAATTTTTCAAGTTGTTTGGCTGCTGAGGGTAGCCTTAGCTATGTTCTTGGACCTAGTTATAAAGTGTGTTGCCTTACTGTTGTCTCAATTAAATTTAATCCTTAAATATTTAAAATTGTAAAGTCTCCATTTAAAGTGTGACACTTTTGGAGACACTCACATTCATCCTATGAATTTCAACTAAACAAAGTGATGTTTCTCGTTAAGATGTTGATTTGGTTTAGTTCTTTTTTTTTTATAAATTGTTATTTCAATTAAATTGTTTAGCCTCATGTTTGTCTATATTGCTTGGTTTCATTAGGTCTCTAAGTACCAAGACCTGAACAATATTTATATTTTTTCTTTGAGACAAGAACTCTAGATCCGACATGAAAGAGCATCCACAAAAATTTCAACCTGCATAGATATATGAATTACGTCATTAGATATATATGAAATCCTTTTTGACACTTTGATTTAAATGGGATCATATTCACAACTTATTTTTCTCCTCCATTACCTTCTTCTTACAGTTAGTTTATTTTTAGGTTGCATGACAGATGATTCAGTGTTGCACTATTTTCATTCCTTTTGATATCATTATCATGTCTGCCTCTACTCGCATATTTGCATGCTTTTAGCATTGAATTTTCCCAAAAGATCGTTTGGGTTTCTACATTCTTGTCATATGATCATACCCATGTTATACACATATTTGGGCACTACAACCCCAATCACATATGTCCATAAACCAAGGGCTTCTAAACCCCAGAAGTTCTCCCTGAAAAACTGCTTAGAACTAGTCAAAACTGGACCATACAGACTACTCCATGCTAAGGGTGTGATGCATCTCACTTGTAACAGACAAAGGGTGTGATGCATATTGAAAATCCCTTTTGTAGGGTGCGATGAGCGAGAGTAGAGAAATGGCGAAGGCAATTTGCTAAGTTGAAACTCAGGGAATCTTCTAGAAACTTCCCCTGTGACACTTGCTTCTCTGAATTTTCCCAGGGATGAGTAAGAGATCATGAAATCTCCAAGTGGAACCAAGAACTATCAGTGAAATGACACTAATCAAAATCCGAGATGCTGACTCACCCACATGCAAATATCTATATATGGATCCCTCATCCTAGAGATCCAGGGGCTGGAATTTTGTATTTTGTAAGGAAGTGCTGTTGGTTTCTCTGTGCAACATTGTATTGTTGGGTGATATAGCTTTTCATGAGGTGAAGAGGGCTTTAATGTTGGGAGGATGGTGCTAGCTTAGACAGCTTGGTTGTAATCCTCTCTTCTACTACTTCTATCAATAAAGCTATTTGAGTTTTCCTCCATATACTTGTATATTTCTGAATCTTGTATTGGTGTATGCATTTGTATGGTTAATATACATATGATCCTATATTGTTTATGATTATATATCTCTATGCTTTGATGGTATTATGCTACTTTGACTCTATAGGTGTTCTTTGAAGCAGGACAAGGGAGAAAGGAGTGGTGAAAGTTTTGTCAAAGGAGGGAGGAAACATGCAGGGAGCCAAGTGAAAGACTGAGGTTGGTACTCTCTGCTTCTCTCTCATCTATCTCTCATAAAGGAAAAGACAAGTAACTTTTGTTAGTTTGTTTCTAAGATAGCTACCCATCTTAGTGAGACTAGCAGCTCTGAATGGACACTAGTTTTCCCGATAACAAAATAGCGACTCCACTGGGGAGTGAATAGTTTGATTGTTTGTTTCTATTTGTTTACTTTATAAATTACAGATGGAGCCTGAAGTTAAGCCAGCTAGCCTTTGAACTGCATTTGCTATGAAAGTGCAAAGTAGATCAATGTTGCTTTAGTCAATCTCTGGGTTTGCTTATGAACTGAACAACTGACTTGCAAACATCTTAAGTGCCCTGGTGGTAGCTCAAATAATCTCATTATATCAGCCCCTATACTTTGTGTTTACTGTCTATCATTAGCCCAGCCTGAATCCCTGAACTTAGCTACAAAATGTGAGTGAACACCAAGCTTAATCTCATCCCTAGACCATCGCACCATCTCTCATTGGCAACATGGACGCATCGCACTTCCCATGTGTTGCAGGGGAGGTGCATCCCCTTTTCCTTGTGTTACAGGTTTGGTGATTGAATGAGACTGTTTTTGCCTCCATATTTTGGTTTTTCCTTCACTGTCTTCAACTTTATTCAGTGGTTTTGCTATCTATGATTAGTATATCACTGTTGAAACTTTCTACCTTTGTTATTCAACCTCCATTGATAAAGAATTTTGAATTTTTTTTATGCATTTTTCATCATTTACAGTTCTCCTTTGCAAAAAGTAGCTTAATCAAACTGTCGTCTTTTGATTTGAAAGTGTCGCAAGTGTCATTTTCAGTCAAAGAAAAGAGTGTCGTAAAGTATTCCTCTTTTAGATAGTTGATTACACTTTTGCCATTGTGTTTGATTTGAGTCATCAATTCTTTGAAGTTTGGAAACCTCAATGAACATAAAAACGCTTTGGAACCTAACACACAACATCTAGTGGTCTAGGCTAGAGACGTATTCTGGCGTCATAAAGCCTAGTAACTATCATTTTCATTGTAGGTTGGGTGATTCCTCCTCTTTGATACGAAAAGTGCCAGTACGGACTTGTGCTCCCATGTAACATCGAGTATATATTAGGAGACCACAATAGGCTATATCTTTTATCCTTAGGAAGCCATGTCTGCCGCCCTGTCAATCGCAATGCACTGAACACAACATTCCGGAAGATTGACTACCATACGTAAAAAGTATTCTGTAGTTTTGCGATTGGTTTGGTAATCCCTTTGTCTAGATTTCCAAAGTAGTCACTTTCATTCCTTTTTAGACTCCTTAAAAGAAAAGGTCCATCTGAGAACTTGTCACTTCAGACTCATTAAAAATCAAAGGCGACTAGAGTCATCTTTAGCTTTTTCTTGACTCTTAAAAATTGAAAAGGAAAGTTGTGTCAAAGTGTCATAAAACTTATTTTAATCGGAATAACATCACTGTTCCCTCATTGGTCTTAGGTTGAGAAAATGGAGTCCACCAATCAAGGATTTCCCCATGGGGCGAATCCTAGTCCTTTCTCTTCTTGGGGAGATGTTGGTGCTCCACATATGGCTACATTGTCCCTTCAAGGAGTCACAATTGGCCTGCTTGTATGGATTTTCTCGACCTTTGTCGTTCAAAACACTATAATTATTGAACAATCAAATCAGCAACCAGATGATACTAGAGTTACCCCCCAACCTTCTACTTCGTTCATTTCTCCTTCTCCTTCTTCCTCTTCGCTTGGTGAAGCAAGTAATGCTAGAAACCAAGTAACTGAGAAGAAGAAGAAAGGGAAGGAGAAGAAGAAGTAGCCAACGACGAAAGGGGGTAACCATGCATTGTCTGGTGAAAATCCACACACTGCACCATCCAAACCTAAATCTCCATGTGTCATTTCCAAAGGAGACCACTATCATCGAGATTGTCCTTGCATCTCGCGGATCTTAAGGGACTGGTCTCCCCGCTTGCACAATCTGGTGTCTTCAACCTCTGACGATCATGTTGAGAGCACACCATCGACTAATTAAAACGAAGTCAATGGAAAAAAAGGAAGATTTAAATTTCCTTGTAGAATGTGTGAAGGTGATCATGCCCTCCATCATTGTCCTTTCCTAGACAAAGCTAAAATAGTTTTGGATAACTGTCCTGCTTCACCGCAGCGACTTCCTCCTGAATACAAGAAACTCTTGCCGAGTCCATCGCTAGTTGAAAATCTGACTGACACACCTTTGTTTTCAGTCGAAGCACCTATCATTGAGGATAAACCCTTTGAGTCCACTCTGAACCAAAGTCAACAGGTCGAAATGGAAGTCGACCCAGTCTTGTCTTCAGAAGGTCCACCTTTAGATGATATAGTCTCCAAAGAGAATGAGAACGACATCGTTCAAATTATTTTTGTTAACACAGAGTCAGATGAACATGGGGGAAATCTACCCGTTCCTTTACCGCAGGAAGGAAGTTCATAAAAGATTCATCCGACCATTTATTTGGTCCCTCCTCTAAGAAATCTAGTCATTTCCTTCAATTGGAATCTACTAGGGAGACCCCGCTTACCATCTAATGTACCATTCCAGATCATAGTACAAGCTTACAGAATGATCATGGTTGGTACTATCATAGATGAAGGGGCTTTCGTGAATATCCTTTCCTCAACTACTTGGAAAGCGCTTGGTTCGCCATCGATTATGCCTGAGATTCGAAATCTGTCAGGCTTCAACAAAGGAACCAATAGACCATTAAGGATCCTTCCAAATTTGCCTATAACTTTGAGAAGGAAAATTGTTTATATAAACGTGATGGTAGTACAAGGGCCATTAGATTACAATCTACTCCTTGGGAATGACTACATTTATAGCATGGGAGCTATTGTTTCCTCACTCTTTCGAGTGATGTGTTTCTCGCATGAAGGCATAATGGTCAAGCTCGTAGACCAGCTTTCATTCCCCGATTCAAACATGGCTGCTAGTCAAATGCCATCCATAACTGGTCTTTTTGCACAAGGAATGTCTCATCAACCTCCAGGCAATCCACCTGATGAGTGCGAGTGATTCGGTGAATGTGACTAAACCCAAGGGGCATGTGCCCTGGTCTGCGTCGGTAGGAAAACCCCAGATATAAGATGTGTTTTCTTGTAGGATATATGACCAATCTGACACACTTGTCCATTTATGAAAATGGGATTAGTTTGGAAATATCATTTCCTTGTCGAAGGTCATGTGATTGGAACTCACACCATTCACCTTTGTCCATTTCAATAGACAAAGCCAAGGAAGTGTTTTGTCTGCAAATGAGGATGGAACAATCTTGCTACCGCAAGAACTTCTGTATGGTAACCTAGAAACTTTACTCTTCTTTATACCTGGGGGCATGCAAACCTTTTGGATGCAAGTGAAAATCGACCTTTTATTTTCTTAGTTTGCAGGCTTATTTTCTTAGTTTGTAGGCTCTCAACCTTTTAACCTCGTAGGTCAGTTGTCTCTAGCTTGCATACAAAAGGCTCAGGAGAAAAGTTGCATATGGAGCAAGCTCCTTAAAAAATGAACCTACTAATGAGAGACATCCTTATTATACAACTGGCACGAGCAGGTTTACACGAAGGTCAAGCTCGTTAAAAGATAAACCTAGCAATGAGCATATGTTCCCCCAGAGTTTAAGCTCATTGAAAAATGAACCCACCTTTCAGTAAATAACCTTTGTGATCGCATTGCTATCAGCTTTTGAGCCTTGGTTGTGTTCTTACCATCACCTCCACTTTTTAGCAGATCATTCGCCTCCACTTGATTGTTTACCCTTTCGAGGAATTGCTGCGATGAGTGATTCTGTTAGCCATCTTCTTTACACTACCATGATTGAAAAATTCCAAACCATACCTAGAACCAGATGCTACCTGAAAATACCACTCGTTCCTCAGAAACGAGTCTCTTTTAATATCTTTTTAGACTCGTAAAATGTAAAAATATTGCCGAGCAATTGGCCTCTCCAGCTCATTAAAGTGATTGGAAATGTCATCCCTCCTATAGATTTTAATCTTTTTGGACCTGAGGGATCATCACACAAAAAGATCAAGTGTTTATCTTTTTTGGCTCGTTAAAGTGATCAAAAAAGTCATTCCTTTCATATTATTTTATACTTTTTCGGACTTAAGGGATTATACTACAAAAAAGGACTACTGGAGTTTCCTTTCCATCTCTTTTCAGACTCTCTAAAATTGAAAAGGACCAAGTTATGTTTGTCGTTAAACTCGTTAAAACAATAGAGACAAACTTGTCCATTATAGACAAGAGCGAGTTTCACTGTCGCTAGGCTCGCTAAAACATAGCGACTGGTTTGCCCGAAGGGAAAATTATAGAACAAGCATATGTTATCGTCCTCAAGCTTGACAAAAATAAAGAGGTATTGGTTAGCAATGACTAGGGAAAAAGGGGAAGAAAACTTGAATAACTTCATTGATAGCAAGTCGCTCTTGAACATGACACTTTCACTCCATCACCATGATTGAGTCGGGTTGGGTTATTTCTTTCACTGGTCATATCACCATTGGTCCTCGGTACCATCCATTTTTGGGTTAACACTACCAATCCATTTCAGTGTCGCCGATATGTTCAAGAGAAGTCACTCAGAGAATTCACCAACCCAGCTAACGCCTCATCCACTGCAATACCTTCACGCTTCATTCTTTCATGACCACCACCCTGAACCTTGTATCATCAGATCGTTTTCACCTCCACAAAATCATTTGCTCCATTCTGTGTC